>BCLG01003425.1:2795-27532 GCA_001602295.1 Zoysia matrella
CCGCGGAGGTCGAGGCTGCCGAGTCGCAGGCCTCGTCGTGAGTGAGCATCCGGCATCCATTTCGTTTGCGTCCCCTTGATTACGTTGCGTCTAGAGTTGGTGGTGCTGTTCTATTCTTGTGTCTGTATCTGGTTCCATCTTGTATAAGTCGTAGCGAGGATTGTGTCCGTTTGTTTCTCACTTCGAAGTTTGGAGAACGAATTTATGTTCCACCCGTTGCAACGCGGATCAAGAAAGAATTATGTGGTGCGGCCAACACTTGTCTAATACATGCAATCATTGAAGAGTTTTTTCATTGCATTACATAAGATGATGAACGAGATAGCAGGCTTCATGTTACAGATATGTATGTGTATCTCAAAATGATTTAATTAGAAGAATGTTCATAACTTTTACTGAGATTTGTGAGATTTTTCTCACCAAGATTTGGGGGACACGCTGAGATAGATCACTTGTACTTCATATTCAGCACCTTCCCGAGGGTCACACAACGCATCTTAGGCATGTCCTCCCCACCCGGCTGTGCGCTGCTCGGCGGCGTCGGACGTGGCCGTGGGGGCATCGGAGGAATCCCCTCCCTCGCCGGATGACGGCCATCCTCCTTGTCCGGTACCGCCCGCCGACGCGACGGGTGCTTATTCCTAATCTCCTCCCTCAGCTGGCGTTCCAGCGCCGCCTTCGCCTCCTCGGCAAGCTCCGCCCTCCTCATCGCCTCCTCCAGGCTGAACCTCAGGTCGCTGATCTCCGCACGCGCCGCGTCTAGCAGCTTTTCCTTGGCAGCGTCGACCTCGGCGAGCACGGACCCGTCCAGTTTGCTTCTTCCCTGCTCGGGGTCGAGCTGCTTGGTGTAGAGCTTGTCATCGGTGACGTTCTCATTGGCGACGACGCAAATGCCCGAGTCGCCTTCGCGCGGCGTGGGTGTCGGAGCTATGGCTTCTGCTCCGGGTTCTTGGTTTCCGGCGACGCGTTCAGGCGTGCTGCTGATGATGTCCTTCCCGCCGGACTGCACGCTCTGGAAATCATCCCTTGAGCTCTCGAGAACGAGGCTAGCGTCTGCCTTTGTTTCCTCTTGATCGTGGAGAAGATTTACCTCGCAATCATTGGAGTTTGGAAGTGCACTATCTGCGTCAGGTGGTTCTTGAATATCGTGTTGAGCATTGGAGTCGCCTTCACATATTGCCGTGTCTTGAACCGTAACCTCTGCTCGTTGTTCATCTTCCACGACATCTTCAGACATCTTGAGTGTGCCATCAGATGGAACGACCTGACAGTCCTTCATGAAAAATTCAGAAACAAAAGGTTCCTCTGGTGCGAGTTGACATGTGAACTCTGCTTCTGGCTCCTGATCTTCTGCAACCTTTGTTTCACACACCTCAACCTGACGATCCTCCTCCGGGTTTACACAGGCAGCTGTGTTAGCTACGGCATCGGAAACTTCTTGCGAAAACGTGTACTTCTCCTTGGCTTGCTTCAGCTCCGACCGGAGGTATTCGATCTCCACCGTCTTGGCTAACAACTCCCTCTCCATGCGCTCCATCATCTCCCTCTGCCTCCTGATCACCTCCAGGTTCTTGTCGGAGTCGAAAAACTCGCGCGTCACCTCCTGGAAGAACACCGACCTCTCCTCCTCCGCCCTGATCGCGGCGACCGCGGACGACAGAACGGACTCGTTGAGCACCAGAATCCGCATCAGCGCCTCCTTCGTGCTCTCCCTCTCCGTGACCGCCCTCGCCTCCATCTCCTCCACCTCTTTAAGCGCGACCGCGACGGACGCCTTCGCGTCGCACAGCTCGGCCTTGACGACGGCCAGCTCGTCCCTCAGGGCCTTGCACTCGTCGGCCGTCTCGGACTGCCGGGTTCTGATCGCGCTGTTCTCGGCTTCGAGGTGGGCTATGCGGCCGTGCGAGCTGAGGCACGCCCGGTCGCACTTTTCGGAGAGTTCTTGCATGGCCTTCTGGAGAGCTTCGACCTTCAGAATGGCTTGCTTGGTTTCGTTCTCTTTCACTTCCAGCTGCAGTTTGCACGTTGCGAGCTCCTTGGTTCAGATGTCGATCTCCTCCGCCTGTGATTTACCAACCTATCGATAGGATTCGTTAGTCTGCCTTTTAGAACGATGGACGCTAAAAATATTACAGGATGCAACCACAGATAACAGATTTACGGCATGGAGACGGGTCGAGTCACGCACATTTGTGTCTGGACTGAACCTGAGATCACTTCTCGGCTCGAAGATGGTCACTGCTTCCCGCACGGAGTCTAGTGGCCTGGTGTCGATCTCGGCCATCGATCAGTTCCTTGTGCAAGCACCGGCACTCGATAGATCACACACAACCGATTCACGCGAGCGGGAACGTGGTAAGCGGGCGGTGCGACGAGGGAGGCGTAGGGCCAAGGGGGACTGATATAGGCCGGTGGCTGAGCAGGCGGGGAACGGAGCGGCCGAAGACAAGGCGTCGTGGCGAACGAGACGACAAGAGGGCGCGTTCCCATCCAAGGAAGTGCATCCACGAGGCGGCGGCGCGCACAGGGAGTGAAGATGCCGATGCGTCGTGTGCGCCAAGGCGAGGCGCTGTCGTTTTGCCTAATTCGACGAAGTGTTGCCGCCCGCGATGCCATCCGCGTCACATGGCAAGACCTCTTCGGTGCATACGACCGGGCGCGACTTATCCGTATGTGCTACCTTCAGCACACATATTCTCTCGTGTCCACCGATGGCACACGAGTCAAAGATCAGGGCGTGAATTTTCACGGCGGTACTCCACGAGAAAATCAGTAGTCGGTTGATTCATCGTTAACGAACATGCTCCTTAGCTGACAATTCCAAGTCAAAGTAACTCAAACATCAACTTCGTCGCAATTTTACAAGAAAAAGATCAACTATAGCAGCCGCAAGAAACAGATTGGCACATGCCGTCGTCCCTGAACAAATAATGTTAATGGTAATTCACGTGCATCGTGGACAACTATAATACTGCAATAAGGGTATACTCAAACAACAAAAAATGATGATTCCAGGTGATTGATGCTAGCAAGAAAATGTACACTATACAATAAGGGCCAGCGACACCCCAAAAACTGACACTGAATCTCTAGGAAAACTAGCAGTACAGAAGGGCCTTGTAATGCCTTCAATAGCGGCGAGCCTGCCTATTAGACTAGGAACATACGCATGTAAAGGCAGATTAACACGCACCGAATCAATCAGGATCAGTCTACAGTTCAGTAGTAGGTTGTGCCATAATATGGCTGAGCCGCCGCCGCAGGCTGCTGAGGATAAGCTGCCGCTGCTACTGGTGCTGCCGCCGCAACCGCCGCCGCCACAGCAGTAGGTTGTGCGTAGTTTTGTTGTGTGTACGCCTACAATAGTATTACCACAATTTGCATCAGATGAACTTCTAACATAATTGAAGTTACTGCTGTGCTGATAGAGAAAAAAAGGCTCATTAGACAAATGAGGTACCGAGGTACCAGTGATAAGTATTTTCAGAAAGAAGAAATGCCATTCAAGAATAAAAGCGAGAAAATGAAAGCTGACTGTAAGACTCTCTCCCAGGACTCATCGACATCTATAACATAAACTACGAATAATACTCAATTGCAAATACTGATTGCACACACAACTAAAAATGATGTGTATTAAAAAGATTACAAGTCCATATACTGTCCAAAACTGGCTTGCAAAACAAGTAATATTTGAGTGAAAGCCGAAAGGTAACTGACTTGCAAAGTGATTGCACGCACACAACATACCACAGCACAACTAAACTGATAGAACCTTTTGTTTGCCATGGCCAATCCCATTTTCTTTTTTTTTTTTGTCAAAAATTCATATAACCTAATTATCCTAATTGGTACAGATACATGTATGGTAACCAAATGGTGTAAAAACAACAGCATGGGCATTAACAACTAACAAGTGCCTTGCACTATTCTGGATAAAACATTAAGCATGATCTGTTGAATATCACAAAGCGTTTTGGAAATGTGCATGGAAAAGGGAATGGATTCAGTACCTGAGCAGGGTATGTTGGAGGATATGCACCATATGCAGCTGCTTGAGGAGCAGATTGCGGCATTTGATGGCTATAATCATAATTTCCATATGCCGGATAAGCAGCCTAGATGGAAAGAAGGTTAATTCAGTACCCAATAATAGATATTTAAGCATGGTAGAATCTTTATACCTGAGAATGGTAAAATGACTGTGCATGGGAGAGATTACAATTCCATAAGCCAAAAGAAATTATGAACTGAATACTGAGCACATTAACAAAACACAGGAAACAAGTCAAAGAAAAAAAGGTTACAGGATCAGCATACTTTCACATTTACAATAGTTTAGGAAGCATGCATGTTAGTATAAAGTTCAGGGATATGAAAGTCACTATGAGCCACCACCAAACTTCTAACTTTCTCCTATTACATTTGTTTCATGTTAGTCTTTTCTCTCAATTTGTGTGCAAAGAAACAACATCATGCATATTTAAATGAACATGGTACCTGTGGTGGATAAGCAGCTCCCCATTGTTGCCCAGATGCTCCAGAAGTCGCAGGCCAAACAGGTTGATTAGGAGCGTTTGGATCAGTTCCCATGACTGGATGAGTACCCCCAGTTTTAGCCATTTTGTCTCTGTCAGACACCATAGAATCATCTGCTTTTCGTTTCTTTGTGGTCAGAATGCTTCTCTTACATGAAAAAAGACCTGTGTGCCGAGTTAAAGCCTTCTTAATTGATTTTGCATCCCCAAAAAGATCCAAAAACTGTAGACAATTTGTAAATGTGTCAATAATCTAACTATGAAACACAATAACTTCATTAAAATAATAAAAGACACATGCTTCTGTGAAGTTCATTTGTATAGAATTTACAGAGTAATGATTGTCATAATTGAACAAGGAAGAGAGAAAAATCCACTTTAAAGACAATTCCACATCTACAGAATATCTTCCACTACATTACACAAGACAAAGTTGCAGAATCCAACAGATCAATTTAAACCAAATTTGACTTAATAAGTCTACTTCTGTTGCAAATCAACTGAACAGTTATATATTTGTGACCTGAGAGCATGAGTAATATAATATCCATATAAGCAGTCTCGTGCTGTATGCAACAAACCAAAATATACTTCAGTTTTGGCTTAAATGTCTCATATTCAGATTAATACAACAAATTTGATACTCCCTCCATCCCGTTTTATAAGTCGTTTTGGAGTTGGGCACGGGAATTAAGAAAAGTGAAAAAGGTGGGATGTTTTGAAAACGACGAGGAGAGTGATAGAGTGGAGATGTATTGGGAAGAGAAAAAGGTGTCTTGGGAAGTGAGAGTGACTTATAATTTGGGAAAACTTGAGCATCACAGAATGACTTATAATTTGAGACGGAGGGAGTACAAAATAATCTGACAGCAAACTAATAACAGCTCCTCACCCACAATTCAAAGAAGCATGCCTTCTGCATGGCTAAACAAAGAAGGAAAGCAGCTTCTAAGTATTACCTCTAAAAATATAGAAGATATTTCTTCTTTATCACTTAGACTTGACAACTCCCCCTGAGATGGTTCAGGTATAAGGAACCTCTCAACAAGTGAATCCAAAAACTCAATTCGTTTCTCACATGGAAAGATAGACTCAAGATGAATAATAGCCTGCACAATGGGTCATATTAGGAAATTAGAGGCAAAGATAAAGAGGAAACTGAAATATTTCATACAAGAATTCAAAGATGTGACCTCAATAATTGGTTTTGTGACGTTAAACTGCTCATGCAAGGCAGTTAAGGTCTCCCATGCCTTGTCCGTGTCTCGGATGGCCTACGCATTACGATAAACATAAATACAATTAACTGAATCAGGGAGAGAATAAATAAAAGAATAAAAGAGACTGAATCTAATCAACCAGTCATCAATAGGCAAAAGAAAAAACCACTGCGGTGCTTAAAATCTACATAATGAGATATATACCAAAATGAAATCATTTTACAATAGAATGGTCTTATTATCCACAAAAGCTTCAGAAGACACTTTTAAGCACTATTTATTTATTTGCTAACCAATTTGCATGTTCAGTTAACACATCGCCCTTACTAAATTCAGACGGGCCTGTAAAACCATGATTTCTCACATTTCGATAGTCTAAAACTTCTGATAGAAACCTACCAAGAATAAGAAACGGGAGTATTGAATCAGCAATGTCGGCAAAAGCTGGCTCTGCTCCTTCTCCCTTTCAGCAACAATGGCCCTCTCATAAACTAAACAAGCAGAATCTTTATCTCCCTGCCAGAAGAGACAGAATAAACAAATCCTTGAACACTTTTGAAATGGAACAAAATGGTTGTTTGTTGAAAGAACATACCAATCGGAGCTCCATATTAGAATGTTTCACAATGGCTTCTAGAAATCCAGGGCATAATTCTGAGTAAAGATGCTGGTATTCCGCACGTGCCCCAGCAAAATCTCCATTAAGCTCCTTGAAACGTGCACTAAAGAGATGGATTTCTGGCTGCTTCTGTTAAATATAATAAAAGAATTTAACATAATACAGTACAAGAAATTGCATACAGCTATACACAAATTAGAAATAGCTATTACAGCTGGCATATATACCCTTGTAATATGGAATACAAGACATTATCATCACATAAAGGAGTATATGCACATGCATGATAAGTAAAAGAACGGAATGCTGCAAGGAAAAAAAAATACAATACAATTTCGTTGATTATGACACAGCCTATCAAAATAATACCTTTACAAAAACATGAGTGGCACGAGCCAGAGCATTGTTTGCTAGTTCTAGACTTCCTTTATCCTCCATACATTTCACATAGCGGATCCAGAATTCTGAATAACTAGCACACGCAATCACACATCTTTCGTACAGTTTGATAACCTGAAACAAGATTGTGCACCATCAGAAAAACTGATGCAACCGGAAAAATAATGAAATCAAAAGAGAGAAAAAAATGATATTGACAAAAAATGAGAAGATCACACAGGTTACTTCATTAGCTGATTAGGGAGGCCCCTCCATAGGGAGGGACCATCCTTGCTTGGTACAAATGGTTAGGAAGGTGAGCATTAAGCAAATACCTGCATATATGAGATTAAAAATTCAAACAATTGGTATTCATTACCATATATCATTAACCCAGAACGGCCACTGACAAATGAAAGTTTGGAGTACTTAGCCTCATCGAAACCAAACATTATGTCCACGCTCTATCCTCCCCATTATAAATGGAAGCTTCGTCCAAATACTAGCCGTTAGGCATATACGGAGCCAATGAGACTGGATTGTAAGTTATAAGATTCAAGTATTTCATGAAATCTACTAAATTAAAAAGACAAAACTTCACCAAGAGTGCAAAAGCATACCTTATTAATGTCTTCTTCCTTCTCAATAAAATCAAGATAGTTATGCCAGTTTTCAAGCTCTGGATTGTCAAGAGGCTCGACATGAAAATATGGCCTTCTAATAGCTAGCTCAAAACCAATAATCTTAGATTCATACTCTTTAGCCCTCTTGTACATCTCCTCTCTTATGGAAACATAGTTGGCAAGGTTCTCTCCATCTGTTGAAGACGAAATTTCAGGTTGACCAGATTTATCGGTGTCATCAGGTTGTGCCGCACCATCAAGAGCCTGAGCACTATTCTTAGAAGTAACACCATACATGGACGACTCCTCAGCAGTAAGTATTGCTGAAAAACTCCGTGTCGAGGCCAGTTCTTTAAGGCTGAGTAAAGATTACAGTAAAAACTATAAGAAATTGTATATGATACATTGTTGTAAGTGAGAATCTACAATTTGTATTATCACACAGTTATGAATATTAAAAGGCTTAGATTAGAAAATGATGAGATGGCATCCTAAACTATTTGTTTATCCACCAGACAAAATAGCAAACAATTTGCAGTTATAAATAAATAACAGTACAATAGTACACATACGAGGTGATCCATACAGACAAAGAGAAAGTATACTTGAGATAGTACAAGTAATCTTACCAATTAAAGTACCGATCAAGCTGCTGTATAGGATGCTCTAGTATTCTCGTATAGATCACGGCAAGATGACTCCATGCCTGCAATGATTCTTCATACTTAATGTACTCATCCCACAGCACATTGGAACGATAATCTGTTCCAACATATGCCAAGCCCCGTTCAAATAGTCTGTAAAAATCATAAGACAGGTAAAATTACAAAAACCCTGAGCAAATTTACTGATTCAAAAATGAAATAACAAAAATGGCCACATAAGGAAACACTCAATGACTGATGGC
This sequence comes from Zoysia matrella, assembly GCA_001602295.1. Lineage (NCBI taxonomy): Eukaryota > Viridiplantae > Streptophyta > Magnoliopsida > Poales > Poaceae > Zoysia > Zoysia matrella. The sequence continues at coordinate 11,081 of BCLG01003425.1, forward strand.
TGGCAACAGCAAACAGCAGTGGCTATATTTACATCTACAGCCAGTATTAAGGATAAAACATTAGATGACATTAGCTTGCATGAAAGTCTACACAGAGATGTTGAGCCTGCGGAAGGTCAAATAAATAAATTTTCCTTTAGTAATTAGAGGAAGGAATGGATTCAACCATTCCCACATTATTCAGACACATGAAATCACTCTAATAATAATACTGTACAATTGAAATATATCAAAATTTCAGATGGAGTAAGCTGCCAAAATCAGCACAAATAGAGCTCTAGAATGCTATAGCACACTTAAACAGGCAATCCTATCTGTAATGGCTTACAACCACCAGTCATTCATGATTCATGATAATGTCAGACAACAGAAAAATAAAGTTGAGGATTCATCAGAATGAGCATATTGTGTGTAATTACTACCTTCTGATGATATCTGGATCATCATATGTTGAAATTGCAAACTGACAGTAGTTGTACCAAATTTCCACTGAATAAGTAACAGCAAGAACTGCCCTTTCATACACCTCAACAACTTTGTTGGCGCCATCTAGCCGCGCTTCATGGTCTGCATATTTTTTCCAATAACCAAAGCAGAGGGGGAATTCGGCAAGAAATGAATCGTACACTTTCCGTATTTTTAAAACATTGCTCTGGACAAGAATATACAAAAAAGTGGAATTAGCAAAAATATTCATCAAATGAAATGTTTTAAATTATTGATTGATCAGATTGAAATTGCACTAAGTTAACTATTAAAGATACAATGTTTTAGACTACAATAGGACAATAAATCTCTAATAACAGTAACAAATACTACTCCACAAGATTAACTTACGTATATTAGGATAACAAAAATTACTATCACAACTGTACAGAACAGTGAGTATTGAAGTCATCCAAAGGAAGGGAAGCAAGCAAACATCAACATAAATAAGAACCTTTACAGTACATCCAGACAAATCTACAATAAGAAAATCGTAGAAATAAATCGCCTTAACATGAATAAGTAGCACATATTTATGATCAGTTTTAAAATCAACTCATCTGCAGCCAGCAAGCCACACAAAGGAAGTGACAATAACGGTTCAAATTGGCAAGTAGCAATACAAACTTTACCTCAGAATTTCTCTCTGTCTCATCGATAAGTGCGGTCCAAGCATTGAAGTCTAAGCAATTTGCGGTAACAATGCTCCACAACCTGGCTTCTTCAGCTGAAAGCACAGCTGCAAAAAGAGAACAGCACGTTACAAAAAAAAAAAAAAAACAAACAAGAGGGAGAATACAGAATCAAGAGATGTTTAAGCCCATCGTTACCTTCCGCATAGGATGATGGCTCAGAAACTGGCTCCCCCATCTCGTTTGTGGCTACGCCGCCGTTCTCTGTAGCGCCAGCAGATTGGTAATCCGTGGCCTGGCCAGCTGTCCCATTCACCGAAGCGTGCTCAGCCGAGTACATGGAGGCGTCAGCTCCCTGAGTTCCACCGTCAGGGGCAACGGCGCTCTGGCCGACGCCGTCTGCTTGCACAACGGAGCCCGCGTACGCGCTCGCAGGGTCGGCCCCCACCTTATAGAAACTCGATACGGAGGAAGCCGCGGCGTCAGGCTCCGCGCTCACTGAATCGACGCCAGCAGCGACGCTCTGATCCTGCTCCATCGCCGGCGAATTGCAGGAGCCCGAATCCTGCGAATCCCTAACGGAGGAGTGGAATCGAGACGTGAGAAGTGGCTGGAGGTACAGCGCGTGCGGGTGGGCGGGAGGGCAAGAAGCACGCACCAGAGAGCTGCCGGCGAACCGAGGGGCGCGCCGGGGGAGGAGTACCACGGGTTCGGTACCTGCGTGCGAGGTGGCGCGATGCGGAGGCCGGAGGGGTTAGGGTTGGATCGAAGGCTATCAGTATCACTGACTCATCACTGTGGGAGGAAAAGAGGTCTCGGTGGTGCGGGCAGCGGGCTGGAGGAGGAGGGTGTCTCTCGAGTAACTCTTGCGGTTTGACCAGGCCAATGAGTCAGTTAGGCCGCAGCCCATGGCGCCATGCACATCAGCCCAAGTTCGAAAGTTAGGAAAGTAGCCCATGCCGTCATGGATGCGCCCGGTGGGGCTGGACCGGCGCGGGCCGAAACACACAAACGGGACGATTGCATTGCACGGCAGCAAAAATGTGGAAGCAGGCCACAGGATCACAAAGGATCTGGCGCCGCGGGTCAGCCACAGCATTTCGGGTCCCGAGCCGTTGCTCATTTATCGGGGTCCGCTCGGGTCGAGCGCTGCAGCCTTGAACTAGGTTCCGTCCCCACAGAGGCCCACAGTCCACACCCCGCCCGCCGCAGCGCAGACAGCAGAGCCGCCGTTCGTCTACGCGTTCGCACAAGCCTCGGGCCAGTCAGTCCGAAGTTCAACCGAGTGAGCGAGTGAGGACTGAGGGGCCGCCGCTAGCGTGGAGGCGGAGGATGGAGAAGGCGCTCACCAAGCTCGGCAGCTTCACCATCTCCCGCAAGGCCAAGCAGGAGCTCTCCGCCATCGGCGACGACATCTCCGTGAGTTGCGACGCATATCTCGTGCCGTTTGTACCTCCTTTCCGTCGCATTTCTGCTGTCCAATCGGCCGATTGCTCCAAGAGTCCAAGGCATTGCGTTGGATTCGTTGTTTTTTGGTCTCGTTTCCATTTTCTGAGGAAGTTACGGCGCGAAATAGCAGTTTGGCTGTGGCAACTGGCAATGGATATTGGAGTGCTCGGATTTCTTCTTTTTCCGCTCGTTGCTTTTGGCGTCTCCAGGATTGGGGGCGCAATTTTCGTGCTATTGGAGCATGCATTCGCAGATCCCTCCCATTTGCGTTCGTTTTGTCCTCTTTGATGATAGGGGAGATTGGTTCCTCAAAGTGTAGATTAGATGCATCTAAAATTTTGTTGCACTTAACTATTTTTATGAGAAAAGTAAGTCTAGAGTAGACACAGCCACACAGGAAAAAAGATGTTCTTTGTCTTTGTAAAAAATGTCACAGCAAAATTTTAGCAATCATTTCACACTAAAGCCGTTTAATCAAGCAATTACAATACCAAACTAACAGCCTTCAATCTGACGTGCAGCGGTTATCGAGCACTGTGGAGGAGAAGGCGAAATGGGTGTTCGAGAAGCTGAAAGGTATCGTTGTTCTGCTCTGTTCCTTGGTTTTGTGGCTGTGCAAATAGAGTTAGCTTGAAGAGAGGTAGGTAATATGGTGAATTAGAACCTTCTGGGTGCACGTTGATACTAGTATGTTGCTTTGGCAACGTCCTTAGTACAAGTGTCCACTGCTGTTAGCTTTTCTTGCCCCATGCGTAAAACCAAAGCTATGCAAAAGGGAGCATTCATTAATATGATTAAATATGTACCAGCTGCCTGATTCCCAAACCCTTTTTCGGATATGGATCTACCTTTCCTTAATTTTCTGTGACCTTTCGATCTGCAAAGCATGCCTCACATCACATGGGGACCAAACTATGACTTTTTGTGACATTCCACTGTTCTGCATTGGTTCGCATCTGATCCAGTTTTTGCTGGTGCCATTGTTCAGAAGTCCATATGGATGAGGACTGGGCTGGGGACAGGCTTACCTAACTGCTTTGTTTTACTTGCAATCTTTGCATCGTTCCTCCTGTAGTATTTGGCGGTATTAGCAAGGTTGTCCAGTATACGTCCTTGTCGTAAGAAGCATCAGTTACAACAAGTTTGTTGGCCAGCCTGTAATGCCTATATTCAATATCACAGTACTTGCTTCTAAGCAGCCTCCAAAATGTGTATTGGTTGTGTTCTTGTGTAGCCTACAGCTGAAGCAAGCAGCGTTGCAACTTAGCAACTAACTTCTCATCGCAAAGCGTTGCACACACAATATATGTACTGTGAATGAACCACTGACAAAATGGAGACTCATTTTACTTCTTTTACAGGGTACAGGTCCTCAATAATGTGTTTACAGTTTATATATAGCATTCAGTTTCGTAGAGGAGATATCTCATTTTCTTGTAGAGCACATAGTTATACATCTGTGTTTATTGTCTTTCTTCTAACTCTTATGGTTGTTGTTTTGCTCATAGAACACTACTTCAATTATGTTTGTTGGTCTGGTTGCAATTTATGTCGTGAACAATCAAAATGCTTTGGAATCTTTTGTCTCTATAGCATCATAGATTCCAGTTGTACATTTCATTCAAAATTTCCTATCAAACTTGCCCACTTCTGCATTTTATTTGTCGCCTTGTCAAACTCATTCTGCAGCACCCTTGAACTGTTATATCTATGTATATGAAAAGCAGATGCAAACTGATATTGCAAAAAAAAAAAAAAAAAATTATACTGATCACAAATGCTACTATGCAGGCAAAAACAAACCACTCTCTGATCTCCTGCGCGAATACAACCTCCCACCAGGCCTCTTCCCTCGGAATATCATCTGCTATGAATACGATGAATCAAGGTCGAAGCTGGTAGTGCACCTTGCGAAGCCCTGTGAGGTGAGCTTCAAGGACTCTTCCGCGATACGTTATGCTCCTCGCGTGAAGGCTACACTGTCCCGAGGGAAGCTTTCTGGCATCGAGGGCATGAAGACCAAGGTCGTTGTGTGGGTGAAGGTGACCAGTGTGAGCGTCGAGAGCTACAAGTCTGACAAGGTGTGCTTCATCGCCGGTGTGAAGAAGCTGAGGCAGAAGGATGTTTATGAGGTCCCTCGCGAGGCCGTCTCTGTCGAAGAGTTCTGAGCTTGATTGGTTAACCTTGTCCATCATCTCTTATGATTCTTGCCATTTTTTTGGGTCCCTACTACTATGTGTGATTCTTGAGGACAGATTGGTGATTGATGTGCTGTGGTCGTTCGGTAGATTTGTATATTGCAATCATGGAGCACTTGTTCTGCCTGGCAAAAGACATCCGTCGTGTTCTCTGCTCAGTCTTCACATGTCTGATGTCCTAGTAATGTCAAGAGCTAGTCAGTTAGCATGTGCCCCCTGTTTGTTTAGTCCTCCTGCCTGTGGTTGGTGGGTGTTTGAGTCGCACAATTTGTTTCAACGAGCTTCCAGGTATAAGGAATTATCCCTGTTCGTAACTCGTTCTCAATCATCACAGGGCTATGCAGAAATCAGTAACATGGGTACGGTTTGGTACTTCCGTAGCGTCTTCCTGTGGTTACCACTAACGAAAACTAAAGACACGGACAAAAAAGAACTTTGTTCTGTGCTAACTCCGGTGGTAAAACTTCTATTGGCATAACCATGCAGTCACATGAACGCTCCTAGCTGCTGCATAGTACTAGTACACAAATAATGGGTAGCAACAGTAAAGTCAGTGCGAGGAAGGATTTGGGTATATTTCCCCACCTGAACGTATCCACAGACCGGAAGAAATGAACAGCAACAGATAAGCCATGCCCATCATTGGGACAAAAAAAAACTAATGTACCAATAAACATAACTAAGCAACCAACAAGAAAATAATGAAAATAAATCGGAGTAGATCACAAACATATGGGAGATGTCCATGAAATATCTGGATGTTTACTACCCTGATAGAACTGCGTACCAAACAGATGAATATGGTAGAATACAAAAGACTGATATAGCCCATAATAAAAATTATGACATCAGTCTAGCTGTATTATCATATGAAATGCATGGATGGCAACTGAATCAGGTGGCATCATGAGGCATTTTCAATAAACAGTTAGCATATGAACAGTTATACAATAGTAGAACGACGATGCTTTCTGATAGTGATGTAACTGTGTCTTTTTGCCAGAAATGGAAATGAGGAAAGCCAGACCATAACCGTGACAACAGTTGAGCTGATGACATGATACAAGTTGGTGTTCTTGTTTTATCCTGTTAGCATTTTCCTATATGGCCCACAATTTAATTTAAGGCATTACTTCCAGTTAGATACTCCAACATAACATTGAAACAACAAACAAGCAGGAGCCAGGCAAGGAAGAGCCAGCAACTACATAAAGAAATAATAACTGACAGGCAGCACTCAGATGCACATGAGAACAACATTTCCAAATTCCAATCTATCCATCACAGAGAGCTTACTACTATTTTGTAAGGCTATACAAGTCTAAACCACAACCAATCAATCTTTGTTTCGGGGTTAGTAAAATGTTATTGTTATCCAGTAATACATAATAGCAATGCACTGATGTTCATCATGGTAAGGTAGAGCACCAATGTAGTTATGTAGCTGAACATTAATTCCAAATAATAAAAGATGGTCCAAACAAAACTCACAAACAACAGCAGCTTATTCAAACTAATACAGACCATGGAAAGAGAATGACCAACATATTATTCTCCCAGCATTATAAGTACCACATTAAGCAGTCACTTGCACACAGACAACATGAGCGATGCACTTTTATTACACCCTAGTATGGAACATATTGGACTTTCCACAACTTGCGGACCTTAAGCGGGTAAGGAACTAACCAAACACAAGAAGTTATTGGTAACCAAACACAACGAAGATTAATCAGCGCTTCTTCAAGAACCCCTCTGCAAGCTTTATATAGTCTCCCACTCCGCCCCCGCTCTCCCCCTCTCCATCCTGTTTCTTCATGAAACCTTGCGCCAGCTTCATGTAATCTCCGATGCCACCACCCTCTGACTCATCAGTCCCGTGCTTCTTCTTCTTGCCATCTTCCTCTTCCTCCTTGCCATACTTCCCACCCCCATGGCCGCTAGTCTTTTCGTACCCCTCACCCTCACCATCATGTTTATTCATGAAACCCTGTGCCAGCTTAATGTAATCTCCAATGCCACCACCCTCTGACTCATGCTTCTTCTTCTTCTTGTCATCACTTTCTTCTTTGCCATACTTCCCACCGCCATGGCCACCACTCTTATTGTATCCCTCCTCTTCCTCATATCTCCCTCCTGCATGCCCACTTGGCTTCTTCTTGTAGTCATCTTCTTCGTACCTTCCATGGCCTCCACCACTAGAAGCCCCAGACCCATATCCACCACCAGGCTTCTTGTACCCATCGTCTTCCTCATTCACTCCTCCACCATAACCTCCACTAGGCTTCTTCTTGTACTCATCTTCATACCTTCCACCACCTTCATATCCACCAGCACTAGGCTTCTTCCGGTAATCATCTTCGTCCTCGTACCTTCCCCCGCCATATCCACCGCCACTAGGCTTCTTCCTATAGTCATCTTCTTCATACCTTCCTCCACCATAGCTGCCACCGCCACCACCACTTGGAGGCCTCTTGTATTCATCTTCTTGCTCATACCTTCCCCCATCGTAGCCACCACTTGTAGGCTTCTTCCTGTGATCATCTTCATCCTCGTATCTTCCCCCACCATAGCCACCACTGCTAGGCTTCTTCCTGTAATCATCTTCATCCTCGTACCTTCCCCCTCCATAGCCACCACCGCTAGGCTTCTTTCTGTAGTCATCTTCATCCTCATATTTCCCCCCTCCATACCCACCACTACCAGGCTTCTTGTACCCCTGCTCTTCCTCCTCATACCTCCCCGCTCCATGGCCCCCACCCAAACTCCCATGACCACCGGGCTTCTTACCATACTTGCCCTCCTCGCCCTCCTGATGCTTGCCACCGCCCCCTGCTTCCTTACGGCCGTACTGGTGGAGGTACTCCTCGGCCTTCTCGAGGTACCCGCCCACGGGCTTGCCCTCGAGCTTTCCGTACTGGGAGGCGGCGTGGAGCAGGTCCGCCGCCGCGCCGGCGACGCGGCCCTTGTCCACCTTCTCCAGGTTGTGGTCCTGGAGGGCGAGCTTGGCCGCCCCCGCCACGAGCTTGGCGCTCGACGCCAGGTCGCCGCTGCCGCCTCCGCCGCTCCCCCCGGACGGGCGGTGATGGGAAGGGCCGCGGCGGCCGGAGTCCTCGTCGCCGTCGTATGAGGCCATTCTTTCCGCAGTTGGATCTAGACGAATAGGGAAGGTTTAGCTTCGCCGACACTGCGCGTGGCGCGCTGCAACTGGGGACGGAAGCGCACGGGGTACCGTATATTTGCCCGTTCGTGGCAGGAGCCCTACGGCTGCCACCGTGTTCCACGCGGAGCGGTTCGCTGGTCAAGCCCCAGCACATGGAATCCCAGAACATCACGCGAGTCCCGCGGGACTCCCGACCTGGGCGGTTTGCAAGTTGCAACCGCGTTGGAGTCGCGTCCGAACCGAAACGCCCGAGTTGACGAGTTTGTGAGAGTTTTTTGGGGTAGCAGCCCCCTAGTGGGATGCGGATGCGGATGCTGCTCTAAAATTCTACAGGTGCAGAGTAGTGCTCCTGATCTTTCAGCTAATCTCCAGATAACCAAACGGTCAGACAGCTAAAAGAGACTCGTTAAGCTGTGATAAGTGAGATGAATAACATGTGGCAGGATTACCTGAGGTACTAGTGTCAGTTTACACTGTGTAATGGACACGTTGAGTAATCCCTTACCCAAAAGATCCCAGAAGGTAATCCGCAAGATCATCTCATCGCCAGTGGCTCACAAGAGAACAGGTCGGCACATATCTTTTCCCCCGGCCGAGCTCGCGACTTGCTCCGGCGTTGCACCCTCCATCCATCTCCTTCACCACTCTGCTCGGCCTCCACGACCGCGCGCAAGCAGATTACCCAGCATGCTCGGCCTCCGCGGCCTCGTCGCCGCGCCCCAAGCCACCGCAGCGCCGTCGAGGACGCGGTGCAGCGCCGCCACGCCGCCGGAGAGGACCGGCCGGGTGTCCTTGGCCGTCCCCGCGGCCGCCTCGCTCTCGCTCGTCCTCTGGTCCAGTCCAGGTACGGTTCACGAACGCACTGTCACGCTCGCCCCTGCTCGCCGCTGACCTTTTTGTGTTCTGCGAGGTGCAGTGAACGCCGGCATCTTGTCAGGTTTCACGGGATTGGAGTCGGTTCCAGGGCCCGACCTGCCCCGCGTCGAGTTCCTGGAGAAATGGAACGGTGAGCTGCTCAGCCACTCTGTTCAGTTCACAGTGCAAACATCATGCACTTGCAACGCTTCTGGTTCTGTTCTCACTGAGACCCATTGACTGACGAAGAGCCTTCTCTCCATATTGTGGTCTCCAGCTGAGAACCAGAAGAAGTACGCGGAGTTTGATAACAGGTTCAAAAACTCCAAGGTGCTGCAGGAGCTGCTCGAAAGGTCCAAGAAGAACAAACAGAAGTATGCACCTGTTGGCTCAGACTCCTGAAGATCTCGGATGTTCTTTCTGGAGACATCTTGGTGACGACACAGTTGCATTGAATCCGTTGGGGTGATTTTGCAGGAACGAGAGGCAGATTCAAGACAAGTACTGCCTGCGCGGCGCCGAGTGGGGCGTCGGCGACTGCTCCACGGAGGGGATGACGGACCAGGAGAGGGAGGACTTCATTTCGGAGCTCAAGAAAAGAGTCGGGGCAGAATGAGACGCTTTCAGCAGCTGCCAACGGGGACGTGCAGTACGCCGCAGTGCGCAGAGATCCTTTTTTTTTAACGTATGCAAAAATTTTCCCCAGGATGTTTTTGAGGGGGATAGGAGCACCAGCCGATGCACATCACGCGCGTTCAGAATTTACTGTAGATGCATTTGTTTTGTACTGCTGTATTATGTAGCATCGCGAGATCTTGATAACTTCCCTTCTCGATGAAACAGCCTCGGTCTCGGACAATCGTTCTATGATGGGAAAAAAAACTAGTCGAAATCTCCCCATGCCCCATGGCCACCATCCGACCAATCCTTTAAACAATTTAGAAAGTTGATGCGTAACACGGTAGATAATTCAAGGATCAATTTCACTCGTGACCAAGTAATCTGGAACGGTTGCGTGTTCGTCCAGCTACAACATAACGAGAATTTGTTATCTAGATTCCAGCTAGGCACTAATACATCTAGGTTGTATGCGATCACATGATCTTTACCTATATTAGCTTTCAGTTACACATGTACCGACGATGGTACCAAAATGAATCCAACAATTTTCAGGCTCTCCTCCGTATTGGCGACGAAATGTTTGATCCTGCTCCGTTCAGCCTAATATCTTCAAAACCCTCATATACAGCACGACTGCATGGAAGGGTGGAATCATCTGTTAATCCTTGTTCCTAATGAATAGTTTGATTCTGCATGAAGATATTCAAGGATTGTTGGTTCCATGATTTGTTCCGACGATTGTTGCTCTGATTTCAGCAAGCACTATTACAAATAGTGACCGGTAAAACAACCTGCCAAGGACCAGTGTCTTAGTCGAAGATATTCAGTACCAGTGAAACATCAGAAAGCACTAAGACACCGGTTTGAGATGCATTTTAGGAAAAGTAATAGACCTAAGCAGTGGAGCAAAATGTTGTCATCACAAGGCTTCAATGCCAGAACTTGGACTCGGCTACCTGAAGAAGGAAATGAAGCATAAACTTCAGTGTGACGACGACAAAGGCAGCATGTAAACAAGCAAACTTCAGTGTGATGACTACAAAGGCAGCATGTAAACAAGCAAATCAGTTCACAGAAGCTAACTGCTTAGCTGATATCTTCTGCATTAGCTTCTGCCTCTCGATATTAGATAGTATAAGGCATCAATTAACTAATTGCTACTGATTATTAAGAGTGACAGTTCAACACAGCACTCCATAAATTTTATTACTGATGGGCAAGCTACAGAGACAAGCATAGCAATGCATTATCACCATCACAATAATTGATATGACGCACAAATATCAAACATGTAACCCTGAAATTTTCTTAGTAAAAATCTGAAATTAACCATGCATTTACTCTGCTCATGCAAAGAAAACTAGAAAGGCACCACACATATTTTACAATAAGAAATGAAGTTCCATAAATCTGACTGCGCTAGTTATAAATTATTGAAAACGGAACCAATGATCACAAAGAAATATAGCATAGAGTATAACCTGCGAGGATGAGGTGAAGACGGTTGATCAGGAGATGAATGAGATGAACCACCCCTATATGGACCACGCTTTTGACCATAAAACCCATTAGGAATAACTTGACGTGTGGAACGGGGTACGTCATCACCATCGGCTGTGGGTAGTGGCCCAAGTGAACCAAACTCAATTGGTTCTGATGAGGAACCACGATGATTTACACCAGGTTCATATGGGCATGCCATAAAAAATGGGGGTCCTGGAGGGGCAGATAAAGCACCACCATTTGAAGCTGTGGATGCTGGTGTATAAACCCCATGTGTTACATTTGCTGGCTTGCGGATAGAGTTTGTGGATCCAAAGGATTGGCCTTGCATAAGATATTGAGCTCCTAACTCATGCCTGTATGAGTCATTTCTATATGTTCTCCGCTGTCTATCAGATTGATTTTCATCAGTGGCATGTCTATCAGACCTCATGCCTGACCTCTCAGACTGGCTACGTCCATAGCTGCGGTTTGGATTTCTTTGTTTCGAGTTTATCCAGCTTCCATCCTTATCACTACGGTCACTCCTTTCATTGCTGTAACCTCCTCTAAAGTTTCTTGAACTTGACTGACGATCCCTAAATGGTACCTTCTAAGAGAACAAAAGGCACAGAATTAACAATTCAGTATTCCACACTTCAAACTATCAAATTCATAAATCATTCCTTTATCTCTTCGTAAAAGAACATCAGGCACCAGAGGCAGAAAAGGTAGAAGTACAAAAGGAAAAAATACAGATGCCATATTTTAGAATATCATAAATTCAGTCATGCTATGAAATCATAAATTTCTATCGCGTGGACTGACAATTTTAATAACTAGCCATAAGAAAGTTAGCAGACAATTCCGTGGCTGCCCTTTCTACATGCTACACGTCAGTGTGGACTACTTGGGCTTCCGTGGCTGATGCTGGCACGTGAGCCCCGCAAAAGCCTTCATAAGAACATAAGAACACAGCTATACGCATGGCAAAACGAATGCTTCATTGACTATTAAGCACTCCACATCTTTACATCCTTACGACACTACCAACCATTATCGGTATTAACACATGGTATGCTATGATCACACATTGTCGTGGTTAACAAACTGCGACCTTCAGGTTAAGTATCAGCAAAAACTTAAGTACAAGGAAAATTATCTTCAAAGAAATCACAATAGGGGAGATTCAGATCACATATTATTTTTTGTTCGGCTCAGATCCTATCAAGATTATGGTTCCAGTCAAGTTTATCTGGACTGCATCCTACATTGTAGCACTCAAATTCACCAAAATTACTAATTCTGACTTCTGACAGTTCGGATTAATAGGAAAAGGCTGGTTCCAAACAAAACTGTGATAGAATGAGGCAGAATGATCCATATTAGCTTTGAATATTAATTAATCTAGTGGGTACAGACCAAGTTTTACAAATAAGCAGCTAAAAACTAGCCACTTGATTGAGAACAGCTCAGTAGCTCATTGCCCATGTCTGAAGCTGAAGCTCGAGGAGATTAAGGTAAGATAAAGGGGATCCTCCCATGGATCTGGAAGGTAAACTCATACATTTTAGCACGTTTAAAATTCACCAAAGTGCAAAATCCAACAAAACTATAAACTGCTAGGATGAAAACCTAAACAGGAAATTTTGGATGGTCAGGATTAGCCCACTCCCTTATCCCATGCTTGCATTTTCTCTGGCTCACAAATATTTTCCAACTCAAGAGGCTATTTACTTTTTATCATATAACCTCTTTATAATACATTTTCATAGAACAATCAAAACTTAGTGGTCAATAACCAAATGCCCCTGATGGCTGCTTATTTGCTTAAAAAACTGAGAGTATTACAAAGTAAGTTGGTATAAGTACATTGATAGTGCTACTACCTGGTTAATGGGATAATATGTGGTGCAGCAGAATTAGATAGTATCAAGCTCATTCGTTTTTCATTTTTCATCACTCTACTACTAATATGTTGTCTAAGATGTTACTTGATACTGAAAACAAACTTTAGGATCTTACAGGATTTGGATGAAAGGTTCCTGTGCCTCCACGGTATCTGGGAGCATCTTCCCCATAGTGCGGGAGAACACTGGTAGGTCTTTCCGTAGTAGGTTGTAAAGGCATAACTGGAAATACTCGTTGACCATGGCCCACCATCTGTGCCCAGTTAACATTTGGTGCAATTGGCCTTCCAGACCCATCCCATGGAGAATGGCCCTGAAAATACATTGGTGGGCCTGTAAAGGGGTATAAAACAGGACCCATGGGGGGTGCATTCTGGCAAAATCTCCCATATTCTAAATTCCGCAAATGGCCAATTAAATCACTATTCAATATGTCAGGCTTGTGTTCATCAGGTGATGACTCAGGCATAGTACTACACGATGCTGTTGAGCTAGGACTTGTTTCTGGTTGGTGAGAATCATTAAGTGTACTAAAATTCTGACCCATGATATTGGCAGGATGCTGATCAGTTCTTTCACTTCTCTCAAACTGGGGAATAGAGCCATCATTATTTCCAGGAACAAATGGGAGCACAACAAAAGGAACTGGTGGACCTGTCGGAACAAAAGTCAGTCCAGAGCTATCAGCTTGCCTCTGCTGAGAACCAATAAGAAAAGGTGCAAACATTGAATTAGGCACACCCATTTGTGATGAATCAAAATCACTTGGTACTTGGCTAGTTCTCGATTGCATTGATAAAAGATTGGACCCTGATACATTTTCAGGAGACTCATTAGTAGTTGGTACTAAAGTCCCATTTCTGGGGCCATCATCAACCTCAGTTGGGAGATGCTCCACAGTATTACCCGTCTGCCAACCAGCCTTGCTGTGTGCGGCTGGGGCAGTTGCTGCAATGGCAGGCCTTTTCCTCCATTTGTCGCTCGCTGATCTTGATGTATTTACAGCCATTTCATCCCATGAACCCGCGTTCAGAGCCTTGCCTCTGGAAGAATTAGCATGCGAAGAAGGAACATTCACATATCCACTGACTTCTCTATCTGTTTCACTTTGAAACATGCGGGTAGAGTTTTCATCGCCTACACCATTATCCTCGACAGAAAACTCCATCTGCCTTTCCAAGTGGGCAACAGGTACACCATTAGGTATAGAAGAATGTTTATAGATGTGATAATCTCTTCCATCAGAACCAAAGTGTCCAGAAAATCCAACAGTGTCCTCATGCCAGTTGTTGCCCGTATCATTATTCTCATCTGATGTAACATGTTTCTCGCTCTCATTATCATCATCAACATTTGGTGCAAAACTCGGATTCTGTATGTAATGGGCCATATGCGGTGGAATGAACCCATGGAGGAACCGCATATTGGGTGACCATGGTGTCCCAATTAAGTTACCGGGAGGGATTCCAGCCAGATGCTTTTGAGAAAAAACCGTTGGAGTAAGTAAAGGGGAATGTGCTGCAGACAGATGAGAAGGTATTTGCATAGGCAATTGAACCTGTCCATTTAAGCCATGCAACTTTGCTGACGCCATTAAATTAATCAGAACTTGTTCATCATGGTGCATCTCCGATGATTCAGAGACAGAAGGAAGTTCTTCATTCATCACAAAAGCATTATCTTCACGATAGCTGCCCGAAACACTGTTCGAGTCTGAAGGAGCTTTTGCACTAGGGTGAGATGAACTGTTCATGGAAGACATTGATTCATCCAGTGAAGACTTAGTGCTGTGGTTGCCAGACACTTCTGGAACCAAGGTATTTCTTCTGCTACTGTTATCAACCATCGCAGATTTTTCTGTATCAACCACTCTAGCATGCCTACCACGAAAGCTTTCCACAGAAGATTCTGTCAGTTCAGGACTAGATCGTGTTCTTGCAAACCTAGACTTGTTTTGCCCATCTGTCTCGTCGACAAAAACAGTATTTGGGGCTCTCCTATCGCTTTCGCCTTGCATCGACCCAGCAGAGTTGTTTCTTTCAAGCTGTTCGGAAAGCTTGGTGTTTCCTTGCGTTACATAGATTTTTTGATGTTGAGCATGAGAAACAGACGGATAAACTGTTCTTGGCAGATTCTTGTGTTCGTCACTTTTGTGCGGTGTCTGAGGAGAATGCTCAGGGTAACTATGACCAAATTCAGCAAGATTATCCTCATTTGCACGAAGCTTAGGATTGCTTGTCGTTATACTTCTGTGACTGTCTGAAACTACAGCAGTAACACCTTTCAGATGACGCGCATCAAGACTTGGGGTTGGCACATCAGGACGACTGCCACTCCCATGTCTTATCCACGTATTTGCGAAGAACTGGTTTAATTGAGCAATCAAATCTTCTTTTGGGCACTCAAGCAACTTTCCCAGACGTTTAGCACCAAATGCAAAAGCACTACGTATTCTAAAGAAATTGCCTGCAACACAAGAAGATATCAGCTTAAGATGAGAAGTGTTTATGTTGTTATTGTAGAGAAAAAACCTCCTCCCTGGACAATATCAAAACAATAAAAATTGCCCGATCACTTAAATATTTTAGGATACATGATATATAATTAACCTCAAGTGGCCAAAAAAAAAAAAAAGACAAACCATTAGCATCAAAAGTTCCACTGCGAACATCATACAAAAGTAAGAATTTATTCTATTTAAATTCGGCAAAAAAAAAGAAAGTGCTGCTGTTAATCATAAAATAAATCAATATGAATGAAAATTTGTGAAAAGTACAACAATAACAGTATTCTAAAAAAGTACAACAATAACAGTATTCCACTATTCCCAAATATACCAATTAATATGGTGTGCATTATAAAATAGCAATAAAGTCCATAATATCTTAATGATGCGCACCAAGCTCTCACTGAGTGATGTTCACTTAATACCATAAGTCCCTGACCGCATGGCAGTATGTAAAGATAACATCAACTCCACACAATCACCAGTACGATAACCTAAAAGTAGTTGATAACTAGTTAATTACCTTTACTTACACTTCTTCCAAGATTATTGTTTGTACGTAAAGGATCAATAACATTGAAGTGCTTTGAAACAAATGGTTGGCCCTGGCTCTCCTGGGAGCGAGGCATCACTCCATATATAGAACTACAAGAATCAAGGAAGGCCTTGCTCAGCAACAATTCACCACTATCCATCCGTGGGGGCTCCGCTGCATGACATGCCATCATAATGATCAAGAGAACAAAATTTTGCATAATCAGTCTAGCAGAACAAAAGCAACATGCATTAGATTACCAGTCATATTTGGAAGCGAACTTATAGGAACTGGACCTGACAAGCTCAAACAGAATTTCTCCCAATTAAAGTTGCTGAAAAATTCTAAGAAACGGAATAACACCTGCATATGCACAAATAGCAAATAAGCGATGAAATAAAGTCAGAAATTTATAAAAAAGAGAGTAAGTCACCTCAAGTGGTCCAGTAAATGAGTTATTGAATATATGAAATATGTACAGAACCAGGGTCTCCAATGCATAAGTAGATATAAGACCATGGTGAGCTCCAAGAATACGACTCTCATAGAAACACCATGCCTTTATCAATATGATACTCCGCTTAAATAAATGGCTTCGATTGATCAAGTTGTCGA
>BCLG01003425.1:27542-41902 GCA_001602295.1 Zoysia matrella
CAAGTTGTCGACCTATTAAAATGAGGATCATAAGAAGCAAAATACAGGAAGAAAAAAAGGACCTCTGATCTAGATGCCTATATGCAATAAAGCATAGTTAGTCAGCAATGAACTTTCAACAGTCTCAGTAAAAAAGTTAAAGTAGATTTTCAGCCTATGCACAGTAAGCTTGATTTGAAAAGAACACACCTGTTCAAGAAAACAAAGTGTACACAATCCACCAACTTGATTAAATGAGATGTCAACAGCAATGTTGTCCACAAGACATTTAATAATCTTGACCTGCTCATGATACAGGATACAGATGAGAATGACACACAAGGATAAGAAAGAATATGATGTAAGTGATGAATACTAAAACATGATACGTTCCCTGAAGAGGATAAGAAAGAATATGATGGAAGTGATGAATCCTAAAACATGGTACGTTCCCTGAAGAATGAGTGGTAGGAGATTGAGGAAATAATGTCAGATGCATTTTTTTCATGCACTTACAAGAACAATTAAGAAACGTACTCCCTCCAGTATCAGTTTTATTAGTGTTGTATATATTTCTCACTTGACCACAAATTGCTGACGTTTTACAGCTTAAAGATGTTTTGGGACAGATTTACCCTCACATTAATGAGCTACATTATACTACCGAGGCAGCAGCTGGGCACCATGCAAAAAAGCTCAGTCGCAATGGAGGTTGGGAATCGAACCAGTGACCTGCGGCATTGACTGGGATGATGGAAACCAATAGGAAAGGGAGAGCCTGGTGACTATGGAAGACCATTAGCGCTATTTATTATGGGTAGATATGAAAAAATAACCTCTAATTAACAGCACATTGGTATGTGAGATTGTGCCAAAATGTCAGAAATTTTGAGACCGGAGGGAGTAGATCTAACGTTAGCTTATCATTCTGATTCCATGTCAAGTACCCATAACGTGCAAGGAACTCTACTGAAGGAGCAACTGCAATATGAATAGAAAAAAGGCTAACTTGAGATCTTGTACTATCTTCTGGTGTATGTAGCTCAAAACACAACAAGCAACCTCTATTACTAACTTCGACACACGCATTAAGTCGTAAATGCAGGCACAATGAAAAATGAAAACATAAACGTAATTATCAGAGTCGATTCATTATTAAGAATTTTGTATGCCTATACAAAAACAAACGAAAAATCATAGAACTAAACTACCATACAGAAAAAAGTACCTCTGCCTGAATATACTGAACTTCTTTTACACGAAATTCAGCATTTTCACTCTTCTCTTCTTGCTCCAATGCATCCCGGACAAGATTTGCCCAAATTTCCTTTAACTCTTCACTGTTACTAAAAGCAGTGACATCAATGTCACCATCAGGTAAGTAAGTCTTGAGAGGGACTGACCCGAAGGTAAAAACCTGGAGAGAGAGAGAGAGAGAGAGTGAGAGAGAGAGAGAGATCAGTCCTCTGTGCAAGTCTGAGGAGATTCCAACATGCCAGTGCAATAGTATCCTCGGCATGCATACGACAAAGAAACACAAGGCTACTTCAATCTTCAAAAAACATGAAATAAGGAAGTTGGTATACTCAATGCACCTGCTAGAACACTACAAATACTCATTTTATTAGGCAAGAAAGGAATTCAGGACAGCGCACATTGGAAGTGACATACAAGATACAACTATCAAACAGGAACTACTAAAAACTGTCTCATAAAGACACGCAGGTTTTTCATATCATATTATATACATATCCAATCCATGTTTTCCAAAACAGTAAACGGTAGACAGTTGATCAACCACCATCTAGCATTTAAACGCCGTTTAATTCCGTCTAGATGCCGTTTAGGCCTAGATGAGGGCAGTCGTTTAGCATTTAGACACCATTAACGTCTGTTTCATTCCGTTTACGAAAACAGGGTGTCCAGCGGATGAAAAGTGAAAACTTAAAAAAAGTTCGAAAACACGGTAGGAAGCATGTGTGCTAAATGAACAGATTCTCTCCAGTTCTTATGTATCCCAAAAGTCACCCCCCAAGTCCTATGAGCTATCTCTCTACAAAATCAGCTTATTTGAATATAAGGAACTAAGACATCAGTTATGGTTTATTGCCGGCAACATTTAGCCTCCTCAGTTGAGCGATAGCAGACTCATTTAACTATCCATACTTCAATTCCCAAATGCAACAGCACTCTACTAACTCCATGCTTAGGAACCCATCACCCATGCACACTCGACAGGACTAGAAGCTATTGATCAATATTACAACTTGCTGGAGAAATTCGAGCATTTGCCGCTCTGGTGCTATACCTGGCACGGGAGGCAGCTCATGATGAGCCGCTGCACGTAGTGGTAGACGGCCAGCCTCCGGCCCTCAGAGTGCGCGTTGGGTTGGATGCGCGAGATCAGCTCCGCCGTGCGGCCCTCCGCGACCGCCCAGCGCTCAGGATCGAGCCGCCGCGTCACCCAGGCCGACGCATCGGGCAGGAGCCCGTTGAGCACCATCCCCATGCGTGAGACAACCAGTGGCCCCCTCCGCCTAGCGGAGCCGAAACCCTAGTTCCCCGCCACCGGAAGAAGCCAACAGCAGAACAACCCCCTCGCAACAACGCGCTACAGCGGCGACGCAGCCCTGCGGCGAAGGGGGGCTCGTAGCACGGAGCAGCCGCCCTCGGCGCGAATCGAGAAGAAAAGGTGGAGGGTTCGGGTGGCAGGCGGGTGGAAACACTAGCGCTAGGGATGGATCGGCGCGACCGCGGGGCCGGGTCCCGGCGGCGGCGGTGAGGTGTTGACGAGAAGAGGAACGGGAAGGGAGGGGAGCGGTTGACGGGAAGAGGAACGGGAAGGGAGGGTTGAGTTGAGGCAAGGGAGGAGACGTGCGGGGCGGGTCTGGGTCTGGCTTGGATGCACACGGGGAAGGGAAAAGGGAAGGTGTAGGTGACCCGTGCTCGACGTTGTGGCGTGGCCGTGCCATGAGGAGAGGTTTGGGCCGCCGTGCACCGTGGTGTGCGAATCTCGGACCGGCACGCGAGATGCCTGCGAGGGAGATTTGATTTTTTTTTTAGGTTTTAAATTGGACTTCGATGATTTATGATTTGGCTTGCCTGCACTTGCCTACAAAATTTTAAATTATCGAAATCACCACGATTGAAGTCTCAAATTGTCGATTATTTCCTTGTGAAATGGGTAAACAAGATTTTCTCATTTTTTAGAATCAAGTGTTACTTGCGAATCAATTTCAGGTGAAAAATTGAGCTACGACGTGCACTTTTCTATCGACGCACCTTCGTGGGCACGAGCTTCATGGCAGCAGCAGCGCACCTCTCTTTTTCTTCAACTTTTCATAAAGCTTGTTTGAAATGAAGAAAATTTATCAATTCTAATTCATATGAAATTTATATAAAAATATGTAAAATTTCTACGCTTCAAACAGGGTTTAAAATTTTTGCAAGGAAGAAGGAGAAGAGGTAGAAAAAGGGAAGAAGAAGCACTGCATCGGCCACTGCTCCCAAATGTTATGAAACGATGATGATGAACTAAATTCCACTCGCTTATTTCATTTGATTATGGCAAAAGCTTTGCAAGTCCATCCGCCCCATATGCTACTAATGGCAAAAGTTTAGCTGACTAGTAAACATTATGCGGTAGAAGTTGTAGATTTATATCGTTTTGTTTACTGCAGTCTAGTTGTCTTCTTTGTTTCGGATGCGTTGCACCGCTACCTCGATGCGGTTGGACCAGAGCTACAGCAATATTTGTTGGCCGCTGCTAACACGCGTGTGGACGAGAAAGATTGATAAAGAACACCAGAAGCTCGGTGTGCGCCGCACACAGCTGAAACGGTGATGCTGCGGTGGTGCGCCGGGGCCACAACAGTTGCGCCCGCGTTGGCGCCGCAGGCGCCCCGGGCACCGCGTATCCGACGGCGTCACCGGCTCCTCCTCCTCCGGCCGTGCGGCGCGAAGAAGTCCGCGAGCGACGAGGAGCAGGCAGGAGGCGGCGTGCTCTCCAGGAGCGTCCTCCTGCGGGCCGGCGTCGCGCTCTTCGCCCTCGGCTTCGTCGATGCCGGGTGAGCTGCCAATCGCGACTACGGCCGATGTGGACGAAATTTGCTGGTCTGCCTTACGCCGTTTGCTTGTATTGTGCGTGCGCGGTCTCACCGTGCGTAGCCGACGGTTCGTTGCAGGTACAGCGGCGACTGGTCCCGCATCGGCGCCATCTCCAAGGACACCGAGGAGATTCTCAAGCTGGGCGCCTACGTCGTGGTGCCGCTCGCCCTGTTCCTCATAGTCTCAGTGTCTGATGACAATAAAGAATCTTAGGATTCCGAAAAACAGAAGCTGCTCAATGCTGGAGTAGCTTAGTACGTATCGAGCCCTTCTGGCAGTGAAGGAAAATCAGACCGTTAGCTGCAACTTCCATGAGGCTTATTTTGGAACGAGAAATGTTTTTATATTTTATATTTTTATTTTTAAATTGAACTGAATTTTCTGCATTTCAAAAAAACCCTAAATTTTTCTGGAACCTTTGTTCTGTTTCGTGCTCGGCAGGAAAAGGGGTCTAAGAAGTTGTAGCGGGATTCCAGCTCCCACTGAAAAACTCCTACTACCTGTATAAGGATATGCGATCTTCAGTGAACTACGTTGAGTGAGAACACTTCAAGTGAACACCTGCATCATCTGTCAGTTAACGAAAACTTTCAGTATAAAAAACTGGTAGTGTCCATTCATAAAAAAAAGAGCAGTGTTGTGATGTGGCGGGAGTATGTTTTTTTTCCTCGGGAAGAGAAGGTTGATATGGATCTAGAACGACAGCGGCTTCATCCGACCCGTCAAACCAGGGAGCCAGCGGCCCAGATCTTGCCACTGACGGAGCTGCGTGTACATCCGCGAGAACACTCTGCGGCCGGCCGTGCCCGTGGTCGTCGTCGTCTTCCTGTTCCGCCCGACCGCCCCGTCGGTCCCTCCCCATCGTTCGACCTCGACTCCTCCGAAGCGGCGGGCGGGCGGCGGCGGCGGCGGCCTCGCCGAGATGACCATCGCCCCAGGAACACGGGCGTGATCTCCCGCGAGGCCTTCCGCTTCCCCCTCCGCTTCTCCGGTCTCTGCTAGATTGAGAGAGAGATCGGGGGCGCGCGCTGGTAAGACGCCCGCTTCCTCCTTCGCTTAATCCTCGAGGAATATGCCAGATTCGTGTAGGATTATTACATGAGCATTCGTTTTGGTCGGGTAATTCTCGTTGTCAGGCATCTCGAAGCCTGTGCGGAGTCTATTGTGGCATTCGATCCTTGTTCCTCTAATCTCCAGCACCGGTGATGAGGGATGGCCGTGGAACGTTTGCTTGGATGCCTGATTGACGTGTGGCTAGGTACACAACCTCACTAGCATCTCCAGTTTACACCATGAAAAGAGGCTGAATATCTGCCACTCTAGTGTGCTGGGTAATCACTAATTAGTTGTCTCGGGGAGGTTCAAGGGAGTGGGTTTCTTTTGGAGCTTAGCAAACGGCGAAGTATGTGATGACATTGTTAGGTTAGGGTCGTTCATGATTCGGTAGTAGTAACAGTGGCCGAATGTGGTCACCTTAATATTGACCACCGCTTATGAATGGAACTTTGGAGCAGTTACATGATTGTTTTGCAGTTCCACCGGAATTGCAGGACTGATAACAGTTCCATCTGGGCTTTTCCAAACAGGTCTGATGCTTAGTTTTTAGGTTGGCAAATTGGCTTGGACTAAATCTGCTAGGATATGCATCTCTCTTTCTCTCTGTGTGTGTGTTGGGGGGGGGGGGGGTTATTTTAGGGTTGGTTCATGTTTCAGTAGGAGCAGTAGCAATATTGATCACTGTTGCTGATGGAAGTTTGGAGCGTACCACAAACATTTCTATTTTGCAATTTCATAAGGATTATGTGATCGCTTAGTTTACAAGTCATCTCCGAATATATCTGAAGTTCCTTTTAGAGTGTTAGTAGCTGAAAGTTTCTAGAGCGTACAGCATAGCACGATCCCACTTGACTAACAGTCTAAGTAGTTTTGATGCTGACTTTTTAACCGTGGAAATTGTCTTGGAGGATTATAATAGAAAATTATACTGCATGCAGATATTATCATGACCATTGTGCAA
This sequence comes from Zoysia matrella, assembly GCA_001602295.1. Taxonomy (NCBI): domain Eukaryota; kingdom Viridiplantae; phylum Streptophyta; class Magnoliopsida; order Poales; family Poaceae; genus Zoysia; species Zoysia matrella. The sequence continues at coordinate 33,646 of BCLG01003425.1, forward strand.
TACACTTGAATATCTTATTCATACAGTGGATCGGTGGTCAAGAGTCAGTCAGTACTATTTATTGTATTATAGCAAGTTATTGAATTTTGTTTCTTCGAATTATTGATTAATATTTTTCTTCAGATCTGTTTTGTGAAGACATCATGTGGAGTTTTACATCAAATGTTATAGCCGGAAGCTTAAAGAAAAAAGTGCAGCCATCAAGAGGCAGCGTATCCAATCCTGATTGCTCTGACGATGAAGTTTCTTCATGTACAAGCAGAGAGGAAGGCCTCGATTGCCCAATATGCTGGGAATCTTTCAACCTTGTGGAGAATGTTCCATATGTTTTGTGGTGCGGCCACACAATGTGCAAGAATTGTATCCTTCGTCTTCATTGGGCCGTTGTCAAGTTTCCAACCCTTCCAATCCAGTTGCCACTCTTCATCTCATGCCCCTGGTGCAACCTGTTGTCATTCCGGTTGGTCTATAAGGGCAACCTTAAGTTCCCGCGGAAGAACTACTTTCTGCTCTGGATGGTTGAGAGCATGAATGGTGAAAGAGCAAAGATTCACTCCACTAATAACGATTTGGCATGGCCTTCCAGTAATGGCCCCAGTTCCAGTCATAATCAGCGGAGCACCGTAGCGCTAAGGGAGAGCTCTTCTGCCAGAGATAGAAATTTTCAACACAACATGTTCCACACGGATAACATTAGTGCATTTCTCCAGAAGGTTATGGTGTGTTTCCTTCAGGCTACAGCCAAGTTCCCTCTTGTGATAATCTTCCTTCTCATAGTTCTCTACACTGTCCCTGCAAGTGCTGCTGTTCTGGTCCTCTATGCCCTTGTGACATTTTTGTTTGCGTTGCCTTCATTTTTGATCCTCTATTTTGCTTATCCCAGTTTGGATTGGATAGTCAGAGAGATCTTCGCTTAATACATGGTCTGTGAGATTCCCAGTTTATAGCCCCCTCACATATAACTTACCTATGTATTTCATGTCACCCCTAGCTCCTCATGGGCCTTGATGTATAGTTTGCTTTGATTTTCTGTTATGTCTGCCCTGGTAATCTTCGACAGTTATTCTATTAGAACTGTCTGTTTATCAATATGTCCATGAATCACCAAGCATTTGCTTTTGTCTGTCTCCAAAGTTTATTTTATATTGTTATGGACTTGTAGTCCTGCATTGTGTTAGTCCAGTTCAAGTTACTCCTTCCGTTTTTTAATTATTGTCGCTGTTGACTTTTAACATTAACTTTGACCATTCGTTTTGTTCAAAAAAATCAATTCAAATATATAAAATTACAATGTGTAATTAAAATATCTTTAATAATAATGTAAATTATAACAAAATATATAATATTTATCAAAAAAATTAATAAAACAAATAGTTAAAGTTAAAATTGAAAGTCTAAAAGCGACAATAATTAAAAAACATCGATAATAATTAAAGAACAGAAGGAGTACACTGTTTTGTTTATTGTCCCTACGCAGGACCGCGCATTGCTTCTTGAACTGGCTTTGCAGTTTGCCGCGATCTCTATCGAAATTTCTGTCCGAGTCGATCTGACCCTGTCGTGGGATTGCCAAGCTGTTTCTTCCAGAAGCAGAAAGTCATGGGCCAACGCTCCATCCAGACCCGCCATAATCTTCAGTACGCGTATATCCAATCGTCTAAGCGTCCATACACAAAGCATGAACATCTAGGATCGATGACGCTTTCAAAACCCCATAATCTTTCCGTGATAAAAGCCAAGGAAAATGGAACAACAATGATTCACCAAGAAATACAGATATACAACAAAAGAGTACGGCCATCATTCTTGAGGCGCCCCCACCACTTGACTGAACAATCTGGAGACAGATTATTCTCTGAGCCGATCATTTCCTTCCCTTGCTTGCCCCATACGCATGAGTTGCCCTACTATTAGTCCGGCTTTACCAGTCGTCGGTTAAACTCTCTTTCCGTCCTGATGATGAATTGCGACCAAAGTAAAGCTCATCGCCAGCGCCTTGTTATGATGAGAATTAGGCTGCTAATTAATCCGACCCAACTTTGTTCCGCGGCGACCAAGACTTGATGCCACTGTTAGGTGCTTTCGGCCGGCGCATCAACTTTTTCTGGTCCGTTCGTCCAGCTCCGTTTTGCTATCGGTCCAGACTCCTCCAGGCAATCAATCCGCGGGAACAGCTGACGGAGATCGGTATCTGCAGGTCGTGCAAGTCACACACTGAATCGGAGCAGAGGACATGGAGTATCCCAGTACTCCAGTAAGAGAGGAACAGACGCGATCGGATCCGTCGGTGACTTTGTGCTGCTGAATGATTGATCGGTTTGTTGGTTGGTGTCTCACCTTAGTCTCATATGGCTATTTTCAACCGCGAGAAAATGGCCGCGCACCTCGCTGAGGATGCACATGCACGCCTGTCGGCTATCGCTCGCCGGAGTGGTCTGCGGTTTAACTGCAACTCGGCTGTCTACCATTCCGGAATTATGTCATCTGTGTGCAAAAAATTATTTTTTTTACACGAAAGATTTATGTTACTATTTCCTTCATCTATTGATGGTAGCATTTTAAATACTATTATTTATAGATGGAGAGAGCAGCACGAAATTTTAACCTTCGGGAACACCCCAATGAGTCAAATTAATGGGCCCCTCTGGTTGGTGATCTACCACCTTACCTCTAGTTCCGCACGGTCCGTTCAGCATTGTACGAGCTTGCGTGATTACCTAAATTCATCAGTGTGAAGACGGAGATTAGCGCAAAAGGAGAAGTTTATTAGCAATAGCATGTGCCAATACAAGGATGTAATTAACAAGTTGCCTCGACCGGACCAGCTGCCATCTGCGAGTCTAACAGCACAGTCGTTACGTTGCCAATGCCGAGTAACGTTGAGTGTTGCTGGATACTGGTGCTTTCTGTTCTGGAGAGAGCGATCACTTCAACTCTGATCTTTATCAAAGTAAAGAGAAGAGTTTGTTTAAGCAAATTAAATTATGTATTACTGAAGATTTTATTTCGTGCTTTATAAGTAGTGTGCCCACGGGTCTGTAACAAGGTAGCAGACTGTTTCATTTTTTATGATGTTTGCGCGATGCCGGTTGACCAGCGTGCGTTCTGGTGTCTAACACTTAACTTTGTAACTGAACTGATATCCGACGAGATCTGTTTGTACGTATTGTTTAATGACAAAGTTTCTTCTTTAAAAAAAAAATGCCGAGTAACCCTTCCAAGACGCGGAAAAAGGAACAGAGCGAACGGTCGCCGCCCCCGTCGGTTTTAGCAGCGCGCACGACGCCCCTTTATCCGTCGTCCGGGAGAAAAGGGCGGCGTGCTATTGCGGGTGGCGTAGCTGACGGGAACGGCAAGCCAGCCGCATCGCCGCCGCCTCCTCTTCCACCGCGGTCTCTGCTTCCTTTGCCTCTGCGGCCGTGAGGGCTGGGGTCTCCGCTGGGGAGCCTCTGCCTCCACTCAAAGGTACGGCTTGCCTCGCTTGCTCTTGCGCCGGTGGGATTCTGGCGTAGGTTCGTTTGATCGCTCTGGTTCGGATCGTTGGAGGGTCTCTTGCGTTCCTCGCTGTGGTTTGGTTTGGCTCCTGGGGCGACGAAGCCGGCGCGAATGTCCGTGTCGGGCGCCTATGAGAACAATTTTCTGTTTCTGTATGTATTCGTTGTTGAAGAGTAGCAAAAACTTGACGCAGAAATTTAATGTTGTGATGTGAAATCGGCTTGTCGTTTTGGCATAGTGCAAAAGTCGTTGATTTTTTCCGCTTCGCTTTAACAGTGATTCTGCTTGGTGTGATACTGATATGAGAAAATACAGAGTTTTCTCATTCCAAATTTACCAGCACCGGCAGTGTTTTTTCCTTCTAAGAACAAAAAAAAACCGCCTTGGAAAATGTGCACCTTTTTTGATTAATAACGTCGTGGCCCTCTTGCTTCCGTGGAGGTTTTGGTTGGCATTTAGCCGCTTTTACTGGTTTATTTAGTCCTTCATTTCCAAGCTGGAAAGACTAACAGGGGAAATTATTCTGGCCTGGGACAGTTTGGCTGGTCCAATGTTCCTTCTGTTAATGATCTGTGAGTTGGATGAAGTATGTGTGTAGTGGCCTAGTGGGATCTTGAAGAGCTCTCTGCTCTATTTTTATTCAGCGTTTGGACGGGATGGATTGCTCTACAAATTGTTGGCATTAGTTTAGTTTTGAACCAAGTGATAAGGACCTTCATGACCAATTCCTTGACACAAACAGACGTGTTGACTATTTCCTCTTTATAGTATATCGACTATGACGTACTCGAGAAAAATAGCATCAAGCATGACAAGGATAGATCTGTTCAAAAGTTTCTCTATTGTGCATTCTTCTACATTTGGTTTGAGAACAATTGAATTGGTATATGGTGTTTTATATTTTGGTGGTTTCATTGATCTATTTGAACTCTGTGTCTTTCCTTTCTCATCTTATGTACAATTTTTTTATGTAGTTGGTCAAGGAATAAATGGCATTGTAGATTAGTGTTATGGCTATGGTAATACCTCTGTCTTGTTGGTCTTAATTCCTCTCAAATTTTGGTCAATATTCATCATGTTCTCTTTTTAGTTGTTGATTAAGGAGCACAAATGAACTAGAATTCTTGTCGTAACGAGAACAATATAAAAATAGAGAAACTGAATAATAATTCTTGTCCTGACGGCAACAATTGAAAATTGGAGTACTTTTTACTAGGTATGCTATTGATGCTTTTTGGAGCATCTTTAAATAATGTGTAAGATAGCATCCATTGTCACAGTAAAGTATTTTTGTAACTAAGATAAAAAAAAGGATTTTGGTTTGAATTGAGAAGTTTGTATGATGTCATGTAATGCATTAATATATCGATCTTGCTCTTTTCTGGTTTCAAAGGTGACTGAAAGTGCTAGTTCAATCCTTAGTTAAATTATTTCATTGTTTTCCGTTCCTATTAATCATGTTCACTTTTAGTGTGTGGCTGTGCAAAATTTTGAAGTAACATATACTACTGTCTGTTGCAACAGGCTAGACATTTTTTTAATGCAAAAGGAATAAATTTTTTATCCACTATTTACCTACGTGAAGACCTAGATGTCAAAAGCTCTCGAAGAGAGTTCACTTGGCGGCACCACTCCCACGAGTTCGGCTTCACATCTGGAATTGAAAAGGCGTGAGAAGACTATACCACATTATCTCAGAGCTTCGACAGGCTCATGCCACGATTTATGCAAGTATGGCCACAAAAATCCTTCTGAAGAGGTGTCAAGGTTTTCTGGAGGAAGTCGAAAGAAACTTCCTACTCATTTGAATAACTTGGCATTACACAAATCAGCTATCTTGGATCGGTCCAAGGATGTCAGGAACAGGATTCTTTCACTAGCCAAGTCGAGTATATCTCTTGGTGAAGCTGAACGAGTTGTGCCGAAGTTAAGGTCAGCAAATCAGAAAGGTGCTGCATCCAATGAGCATATGGTTCTGCAGACGAGATCAGCTGAACATACAATTCTGAACTCTGATGGCAATAAAAAGCGCTCAATGGTTGCAGAGAAGCCTCCCACAAATCTAAGGAATTCAAATGGGGTTCCAAAATGTGATAGAAAAGAAGCATTGCCTGGCAAGACAGCCATATATTCTGCAAAATTGAAGGTTTCAGAGAAGACATGGCCAGAGAAATCCAGAACTGTGCACAAAGTCACAACAGTTAAGCATTCATTGCTTAAGGGGACAGCTTCATCTTCCACTGATCTCAACATGATTAAGAAAGTGCCTGATACATCCCAGATTTCTAGTCAACATCCACTTTCTTCAAAAGATAAAATTGCTCCAAAGGGAAAAATTACATCTCCCTCAGCAGCTGTCACTAGGGTGCGTGCAAAACATGGACGAAGTCTTCCGAGGCGAAGCAATGCCCATGCACAAGGGAAGGAAGGCTCGGATGTGTCCATGCCATCCTTCTCTATGGAACCCAAGCTAACTGCTTCTGTTGAAGTGCAAGAAGATTCACATGTTAAAGGCTACTCTGTGGAGTCAATACCTGCACAACCATCTTCAGATGCCACAGAATATGAAGGCAACTCTAGACTGGCAACAGAAGAATCAAGTAAATCCATTTCTGATGATGATATGTTGGGAAACACTGAAAAGAGTGAAGCACTAGCATGTGAAGCCTCCATGGAAGGTGAAACAGCTATTGAGTTGCAGCAATCATTATATGACAAGGAATTCAATATTGTGCTGCATGAATCTCTAGAATATAAACTGGCAAAACAGAATGTCATGGATGATCGAGCTTTAAAGAATGAAGACGGCCAAATAGATGATGCATCCCTTTGCCAATTACCAGTGGAATTAATAACTGTGGAAAACGCAGATGTACATGACCCTTTATCAACTCAAAATAATTCAAAAATCGAGGATGATTGCATCGAAGTTAATGTTTGTGTGGAGCCTCTGCATGCTGATAATAAGGCAGAAGTGGGAGTTCATGAAAACCTTCAAAGATCTCTAGAAACACTGGCAACTGATGAAAAACAAGCTGAGGAGCCTGAATCTTGCCTTGATTTTGCTTCTGAAAATGCCGCAGAAAATGACAAGGCTGATGATGTTCTTGACAGTAGAACTGATATTTGCGCATCTTACTGCAATTCTATTTCAGAAACTTCCTCAGACGGTGGCCTTCTGGAGGAGCCTAATTCCATGCTAATTGAACCAAGTGATTCTACCGTACAAATTGCTGCCACAGTAAGTGTGAGCAGTGAAAATACTGGATCGGAGGGACTGGAATCAAGGACTATTATTCCACAATTACCTGAAGAACTATCAGATGATGAATTTTATGAAGAATATGATTTTGAATTCAGTGAATCAGACGAAGGTATGGAAGATGGAGAGGCAAGTGTCAATATTATTAGGGATGAATCTGTAAAGACTAATGACCAAAGATTAAGAAGAGCTGCAGCTTTACAACTGGATGATGCTAGTGCCACACCTTATAAATTGAAGTTTAAAAGGGGTAAAATTGTAGAACTCCCACCAGACAGCAGTGGCCCAAGGAGATTGAAATTTAGAAGAAAGGCTGCCAATGAAGTTTTAAATAGTAAAAACCAAACAGCAAGAAGGATTTATAAGAGGAACAACACAAACAATGTAGTTCCTGCAGGTCCAGACGTGGAATCTTCCGGTGTGAAACTGCGCCATCAAGATGCACAAGAGAAGAAAGATGCTCAAGTATTGTTCAATAACGTGATTGAAGAAACTGCTAGCAAACTTGTGGAGTCAAGGAAAAGCAAGGTAAAAGCTTTAGTTGGTGCTTTTGAAACAGTGATCTCTCTTCAGGATAGCAACCCCACATCACAAGCTGGTAATTCGCAAGATTCAGTTCAAGATGGTGAGGAAAATGCACCTGAGGATGGTCAATAGTAAATGCGCCTCTTTCAAATGTTGATTTATTCATCTGTTGGACTGCTTTTCTTTTATGGGTTCTGGGATCGGACCTGAAGGAGAGGATTTTGTATAGTTTGTACAGAAGTTTTTCCTATACAGCAGTTGCTGAAAAAGGTTTACAAAAAAAATGTAATCAATGTGTTATGCCAAATGAGTGGTTGGAAGTTCACTTGCTTGCAGATACAATTGGCACAGAAACCAGTTGTGCATTTGTACGGCTTGGGTTTCCGATATGTTATGACTATGATTGGGCTTGCTTCAGATTTGCAAATTTCTCAATAATGATGGTATTGTGTGGGTAATTGGCAATTTAACCTTTATTATTCGTTATTTGACTGCCCGTCTTTTTCCATAGTTTTTGTGCAGTTAGATAGAGTAAAAGACATGCTTAAAGCATCCTACACAACTAGTGATAACCTTTTTGGTTTACTTGAAACATTTCTGTGTTTCCAGTGGAATACATCAATGTATCGTATGTTGTCATGTTGGATACATCAATAGGGCTGAAAACGGTACGAAAATTTCCTTCCGATCGTGTTTCATACTATTTTCAGATAGGCGGAGATTAATGAAAATAGTAACGAAAACGGTATGATTTTTTTTTTACCGTTTCAGCGGAATTTTGTTTTTAGCAGAATTTTTTCTTTTTTTTTTTTTACTGTTTTCTTCAAATACCGTAATGAGATCTCATTTGAACATGTTTTATGAAAAATAAAAATTAAAAATCATGAACCAAACAATCTTTTATTATTGAGCTAAGTTATTGAGTTGTATGTTGTGAATTTATTGTGTTATATATATTGTAAGATTTGGATTATA
>BCLG01003426.1:12363-38781 GCA_001602295.1 Zoysia matrella
TACTTTTACGCCACAGTCCAACCCAATATAATCATTCTTTCAAGGGCCCATGAATCCATGATTGCTTAAAAAATCTAGCGAGTGCAGATCAATCCTCGGATTGATACGGTCCATTTTCAAGCTTACTAAATCACAAGTAGATCTAGTGTTCACTTTCATAAATTCTTTTAAAAAATAATTTATGTATCATTAACCGTGAGACCTCAGGTTGATTTTCACAACAAAATTTTAAAAAACTCCGAATAATTAACCACAAACCATCATATTTATTTGGATAAATTCTTTATTAGCTATTTAAAAAAAATTATAGTTTTTGATTAACCACTCAAAATTTCAATTTCCTTATTCACTACTCTATACATTTTAGGATTTGAATAAGATTAATTTGTCCTTCTATAATTTTTTTGCTAAAGTTTTCTCGCTGCCTATTATAGTGAATGTTGTCATATTTTAAGGATTACAACATTTTCAAGTGGAATAATTTCCACTGTCAAATCCTATTCAAATTCAAATTTTAAAATTTGATTTGAACAAGCTTATTTACTTTTAAATTCGTAGGCCATAATATGAATTTATAAAAGAAGATTGGTTTTAATAAAATCTCTAATAAAATGAGTAATGAGAAACATAGTAAAAAAGAATAAAAGAGCAAACAAATCTTTTTCAAAACTCAAATAGATGAAAGTGATGAATAAATAAAGAAAGTTAACATAGTCCATAAAGAAATTGAAAAAATAAAGTTGCTAATTAAAAACTTAAATTGTATTTTTATTTATTTTCTTTATCTATTTTATAGAAGTGAATTTGATACAATTTTACCAACTTAGTCTTCGCACCGGAAGACCCACCCAGAGGGCACCTCTCCCCTCCCGTGCTGCACGCCTGCAGCTCAGCAGCGCAGCAAACTCGGTCTCGTGCGGCCATCGCCTCCTGCAGGTGAGAGACGATCTCTCCTCCCCCATCCATCCTCTAGGGGAATCCGCCTTCCTTCCCTTCGTAGTTGACATCTAGCTGGACATTTCGGTGATGGATGTATCCCTTCGCGAGGGCGGGGGGCAGGACGATTCCGTCCCAATCGGGGACGATATCGGGGTTGGGAGGGGGATTTTCATCTCTCCGATGAAAGGGATCTCTCTGCTGGAGCTAGGTAGGGCGGCGGCTGCCCTACCTTCTCCCGATTGCTCCGTCCGCCTCACTTCAGGATGCTCTTCACTGGGTGTGTTCATCCAACCGCCTCGTGTTAGTTCGATTTTATCTGAACCAGTCATGTGATTTAGTCTGAAACGTGCTAGAATATGCGTCTGTCCCAGATTTTGAACTTGATTTGGCATTGATTTGTATGTGTTAGTAAAAGATGTAACTGGTCAAGGAGAAAGCAAAAAAGAATCAGCCTATTGGGGAGCCAAGAACACAAACATCCATAGTTGGATCATGTTATAGGATTAGCCACGGAAATGGTGTACAAGAAAGTGCCACCTTTCGTTTGTATGAGAGATGAAGGTTTGATGTTTGTATCCTACAATTTTCAGCCTAGTTGTATGATCACTAACTTTGGGTTTTATGATTTATCACAAATTGACACTGTTTCTAGAAGTTGCCTTCCCTCGATCAAGCAGATGCCTAAGCGCCAGCCTGCTTCCTGCCTAGGATATTTTTTTTAAAAAAAATATAAAATATTCTATGATTCTTCACAACAAAGACTTTCACCTGTATTGCTGTAGGATATGAATATATTTATTTATTATGCAGGCATTCATGTGAAAGCAACAAGATGAGTGATGTTTTGGTGTTTAAAATGCGACTGCGTGTGCAAGTCTGCATGGGATCCATTCAGACTTCAGACTGACTTAGCGTTATGTTTAGGTTAATGCTTTATGCAACTTGGTTTATAGATAATTTGTCCAGTTTAAATATGTATAGCATGTCCACATGATCTGTTGAGTGTGCATTTCTTACTGTAGATGGTTTCTAGGTAAATATTTGCCATATAGTGGCTTAATCATGCATATGGTTTGGAACTTGCAGTCTCTGGCTACTGGTCATAGGATTTAGTGATCACTGAAAAGCAAGAAATTATCTCCCGAATGTTTTTTGGATAAATTTATTAAATTAGATGGTGTGTCAATAGGTCAATGTAGTTATATCTTGTAAGTCGTAGCTAGTTCTAAGTACATGTGAGGATTAATGGATGTAAATGGAGTGAGTATCGGTAGGCGATTGATTTCACATTTTACCAGGCCATTTATATCATTTTGTAGTCATCATATTGAAAAGGCTGATTCACTAATGTAGATCTCTTTAGTAAGGACAATTTCTGATGCTAATTTCTTGTAAGTGTTGTATTTCACTCAGAACCTCAGATCATGAGATTTGAAAAATAACAAAAAAAAAAAGCGATAACATGATTGTAGCGACATGCTTTTACGTGTTTTACATGTTTAGTCAGTTAGCCCATATTCCTATTTTATGGACCGACGGCTGATATTGGACGGGGCCTTGCAGTTAAGGCTAGCAATAGGATGTAACAAGTACACTTTTTATTATATAAATATTATTGTTTCTGGTGTTGGAGCCCTAGTTGATTTCACCCTTCTCACACTGCATGTTTGATCATTTTTACTAACTTCGTCCAAGTTGATAATTATTGGTTTCATATTTATTTGAAGTATGCAAACTAATGTTATTGATCGGTAATTGAGTGTTAATACATTTCTATTAAATAAATATACATGGGCTGTGATGATTGAACTTGAAAGTTCCTTTATAGATGTAATAAATAAAAACCAGAATTAGCTTTTAACCAATTGAAGCTGTCTGCTGTTTCTTCTATTAATATATTCCCATAGCATTCGATATTTGCTATGTCCTCACACATAAAAATGTAGATATCTATTTTGACATGGGTGCAGTCTATTTTAATGCCGTTGTTCTATACTTTCCAGGGCTTCTTAAACAATTTGTTGAAGATGAAAAATTCAGAGAGTTTGTTCAAGATGGCAAATGCAGACATCGATACTGCTGCACTGCACAAGGAATGGGATGATGCCCGCTGCCCAATTTGTATGGACCATCCCCACAATGCTGTTCTTTTGTTGTGCAGTTCCCATGACAAGGGATGCCGATCCTACATATGTGATACAAGCTATAGGCATTCAAATTGTCTTGACAGATTCAAGAAAATGGAAGTGGATAAGGGGGAAAACTCTTCACAGCCAAGCTCATCTATGCCCAGGGGTACAAGAAACCAATATGTTGCCGAGAGATCTCAGTTTGGTCTTACTAGAAATAGTCCCAGGTTACACGTGGACATATCTGCACCTGATCAAAATTCCAATCGTCATGATGACATTCACAGACCTGCAGCCATGGTATTGGAACAGGTTCAAAATAACTATAATGAGAATCCAGTGACATTGGAATCCCAGCGGGGAGAGACCAGCGGTCTTATGGAGTCAAGTGAAATTTCGAGATCGGGCCAATTGCTGTGCCCACTGTGTAGGGGCATTGTTAGCGGTTGGAAGATTGTCAAAGAAGCCAGGCATTACTTGGATGAGAAATCAAGGGATTGCTCAAGGGAAGCCTGTACATTTTCTGGTAACTACAGGGAGCTCCGTACGCATGCCAGAAGGGACCACCCCACAACAAGGCCTGCTGATGTGGACCCATCAAGACGCCGTGCGTGGAACCGCCTAGAGCATCAGCGTGAGTATGGTGACATATTGAGTGCAATCAGGTCCGCTATGCCCGGGGCAGTTGTGTTTGGTGATTATGCTGTAGAAGGTGGGGAAATGATTTCACATGACCGTGAAGGCAGTGGCTCCATTGAATCAAGCGGTTCTTTGTTGACTACATTCTTTCTGTATCATATGCTCAGCAATAGTCCGATTAGATCAGTTGATGAGGCAAGAGGCACTTCAAGGAGCCTGAGGAGGCAGAGGCGACGTTATCTGTGGGGAGAGAACCTGTTAGGTCTTCAGTATGACGATGATGAGAACGATGAGGAGGATGAAGAAGATGAAGAGGTTCAGAGACCAAGGAGCCGCCGGAGGTTCATAAGATCAAGGTCAGAGGAGGGAGCTTAATATTTACGGAGATTGGGTGATTACATGCTTCCCTGCTGTGTTCTTTCCCCCATGAACTTATTTTGACTACTTTTGTGACCCCTACGCATGAATGGGATGTGGGTGATACACTTCAATCCGATAAAATATTGTATGCATCCTTGGGAAAGAGGCAAGACGAGTGAGTCTCAAGTGCAGATGATTCAAATGTATTGCACACTGCATGAATCATGATGCCTTTAATGACGTGAAGCTCAGGCTGCTCAGTAGAAATGCTCATTCTTGGGGCCAGCCTCTGCCTCTTTAATGACTGAAGGGATCTGAAAGTGTGCTGTGTGGTGAACTTGGCTGAGCTATTTTCGATGGCTTTTCATTTGTATTTTACCTTCATTTGTACTAGTATTCATGGCATGTGTGGCACAAATGGTTGGGTTTTCATGGTGTCAAATCCCTGCAGTTAATATTTCAGTTGAAACCTTTGTTCAACTGAATGCTGTTAATATTTCAGTTGAAACCTTTGTCCAAGTGAGTGAAGAGGTGGTTGGTTAACATTATGTGTATATTTGTTCTCTACTGTTTAGGACCACGGGAAACTTGGCTTGTGTGTGCTATAGTAAGGCCCTGTTTGGATGGACTTAAAAACTGATTGTTAGTTCAGACTGACAATTATTTCATTCCTAAATTGTCATTGCTGTTGATTTCTATCATCATCTTTGACTATTTGAACTATTGCCATTGTTGTTGATTTCTAGTATCATTTTTGACAAAAGCACTAAAGTGTTTCACTAGCCTAATCTTGTTACTCGGAGCATAAGTGGTACGGTACGTGCCTACGCTAGGAGTTCACGCGCTGTCTGTGGACGGAGCGATTGTGTTGGCATTGATCTCCTCGGTAAATCGTTTAGGCCTTGGGCTTGTGTGTTGGGCCTAGTGTCATGCTGAGCTAAGGCAACACGCACAGATTAAATCTTCTCTCCTTAATTCTGGATCCAAATGGTCAAAGGTGAAAAACTAAATGGACCAAACGATGCACAGTAGAAATGAAACTCCTCTGATGCCCGTTTTGCATCCAATTCCAAATCCAGGTAACATTATAGGTTACGCAATGTATCGAAAAGAATCGTCTCGTGTAATTATCTCGTACATCGAACCTGAATTTTGGAGCAACATATGCGTAATTAAACAACCATCAAAATAACGTAAAATAATGTTTAATTTGGATCCAAATGATCTCTACAATTTGGTTCCGGCAACTCATAAAACTTCTCACTGCTCTGAAAATCATTGTACGGCCACACCTATACGTGTAATCCATGAACTCCCAGTTAGGGGGTGAAAAAGGGCAGAAGAAAATAAACTAAAAATTGTGAGGTTCGGATCGAATTAGGATAGAACCGAAATTATATTTATTTTTAACTAAAATTTAAGTAAGAATCAAAATAATTTGTGAAAAATCCATGGGCCCAGTGCGCAGTGCAAGAAAAAGTGGCGAATATTTGGTCAGTCACACATCGAATCAGGAAACTTTATTCAACTCTGCCGACGCACGGTATTCGATCAGTTGTTCGTGATGACACGTATTCAGGTATCAGATCCTTTTCCTTAAGAACCATTTAGGCCATACCGTTGGTGATCACTTCAGGATTATCCCCAAATTATCTATTAAACCATGGGAACAAATATGCGCGCATGATTTCGCACCGTGACCGACCGACTGACAGTGCGCATGGGTCGGTTTAGCTGCATGGTTTCTTTTCAGAGGTTCAGTCAAATCAAACAAATATTTGGTTGGAATTTCACTAGTCAAAGATTCATTCATCGTTACTTATATATGAGTAAGGATATGTATACGTGCTTCATAAATCTGTGTACTACTACTAGAGTGTATTATTCCAGTGGCCGAAATAAGCTTTAAAGATTCCTGTAGCCGCCTATCCCACATGGAAAACCAGTAGTGGCAGTGGCACGTGTGGAGTGGAGGAATCTCTCCCCCGCCATCTCAGCCATCCATTTGTCCCTGCAGGTGCATGTGGCGCGCATCCATCGGTCCGAATCACTTCTATATACCCTCGTCGATCACATGTTTTTGCGCTGGTCAAAGAACAACGGGCGCCGACGTACATGGGGTTGTGATCTTAATTCGCAGAAGATTTGGGCAGAGGAATTTGTGATCATTCTCTGTTGAACATGCATGCAGTGCCTTGCTATGTTTACATGGAAAGATTAAAAGCTTTCAGAGCCAGGATGCTTAAAAGCTTCATTTCCTGGAATTTTATATTGTCTTCTCCAGTATAGGACCGCAGCATATATATCTTGATAGGAAATTCTGAGAATTGCCAAAAGAGTAATTGAAGGATAAACTTATCGGCGTTCTGACCACATTACGAGAAACGATCGAAGAGGAGGTGGTGTATCTTTGTATTCGATGTGACTTAGTCTACGGAAGACTCAAAGAGATTTTTATCTGGTTCGAGGCACCTCGAACGGTGTAATACCCTATGTCCAGAGGTGGTTTATCTTGATGAGAGAGTACAAAGGATCGGATTCTCTCTTCGAGAGAGTATCCGGCACCTAGATCGTGGGTACTCGATGCACACATTCGTAGGGTTGCTTGCACGTAGACGGTTACGCGTAAGGGCTCTGAGTTTTTCTGTGTTCGTTGTTCTTCTCGGTTCTATTCTCCTCGGGCCCCCTTTATAGCGGTTCGGAGTTATAAGATAGTGAGCCCTACGCGATCCTGCTGTTTCGTTGATAGGTAGATTCTTCACTGTCGTTGCCATCATTCGTTATGCCCACGCGTGGGCGTGATCCGTCGTGTCGCACGCAGCGGCGGGTACTGTAGCGCCTGTCCGGCATCGTAGTATTAGCCATAGTGCTGCTGGGTCTTGTTTGTTGACTCCCGCGGCCCGTCTGGCTCTGCGGCTTCAGTTGGAGTGTCGTCGTGGTGAAACCCGTCCTGTCGTGTCAGGACGGTTAGCGGTTGGTCACCGGAGTAAATACGAAGTTACGCCGTACCTACCCCCGGAGTCGGCCTTCGGAGGTTAGCGTCTCCGTGCGTCTTAGCGCGGCTAAGACAATTACATCGTTGCTTCGGAGGTCGGACTGCGCGTTCATGCGGCGTCGTCCGACCTCTAAATCCCTCGAGGTCTTGGTCCACATGCGTAAGTATGGGTCGTCAAGTACCTGCGGTACATGAACTCGTCCTGATACCTCCCGTATAAACTTAACACTGGTGCAGTACACTTAGCATGCATCATGCCTATGCAAACATGTGGTAACTTGTCTGTATGGAGCTAGCACCAGGAAAAAGAGCACCATGCATGCCTGGACAACTATCTGGAGAGCTCAGTGCATGCAAAGATCTGCCAGTCACAAATCACATCGTGATCTTATCCCTGTCGAAATCCTTGGACTGAGACGCGTGCCTTGGAGACACATTTAGAGCAAAACATCGTCGACCTCCAATGACAGATGATCCTGACTTTGGCCGGGAAAGTTTGGGACAAATGCTATTGCTGATCAAGAGACTGAAATGACCTCCAAACCATGATCTGCCGTTCTCTTTGGGGACCGCGTATCTTGTTCTTCCACTACTCCTGGAGGGCACAGTTTCTTCAGTTGGCAGTTTTGTTCAGTGGAACATGCCTTTGTTCCAACAGCTCACAATGGAAACCTTCAGAGCCACCACTTGACCTATGTGTCGCCTACTTGTGCAGTCCTGCTAATGGGGATGATCTCAGTTGGATCCCAAAATTTCCTGGGATAAGAGATTCTTTCAAAGATGCGGATCGTCGTCAGTGATGGAGCGGTCCACCAGAAATTTCCGGTGATGGGAAATTTTTCCATTGATGATGGGATCAATGTGGTGCACTACCTGAAATGGACAGAACTGTGGCCAAAGCTATAGTTTGACATGCCGACCATTTGCCATGTTTACCTAATAAATCGAGAAATAGTCCAGCTAATTTTGAAGGAACTGATCAATCTTCAGTTTTGGAGGGATTGAGCAATAGATGATAAATTTATAGTGTGCTGGAGCTAACAGCTTCAGAAATTCAATCTGATTTTCTTCATGGAAACTTCAGACTTTACATGGGATAGAGTGGATTGAACTCAAACATAATCTACTGTTAGATTTGGGATCTCAAAATGTATCAGCGATAGTCTTCTCTTAGCCCTAAGTTTTGACTTCAGATCCTGAAAATTGCAAGTTGCAATTCATTTTTGCAGATAAAAAGATCTGGGTGTTAGATATCCTCGTTTACCCTCTTGAGATGCATCTTCTCAACTTTGAAGCTTGTGAGTTTGTATCGCAGGCGGCCAGCTTGTACATTTCCAAATTAGGGATAGAGGGAATGAACCAAGCACATGACAATCCCACTGATTTCATTGACCAATATAAACAAACGCTTATCTAAAATCAAAGACCATATACTACCAGAGGAATGCAGGGATATTATTATTCATTCAGTGGAATACAAATTTGACCAATTATTATCCCTTTTCTTTGAAAATGTATTGTTTTACCTTGCTATATTATTATTAGTGCTCATGATAAGTGGCAATTTGGCATTATTGCAGCTTCCTGCTTCCTTGAGAAGATAATTAAATAAGGTTCAAGTTCTAGTATTTTCTTCGCAACAGGCATTTTTTTAAAATGGAAGTTTAATCTTCAGGGGAAAACATAGTAGTAATTGCTTGGCACGCCGTCACTGATGGCTCCTGGATCATGCATGAGGCTGCCACATGAGAAGCCTGCCCCTGCATGCACCCTCCACCATTGCCTCTGACTGAGATTCTCAATTTCTCATCAGGCTCATGTGACTGAATAATAAACTAACGACGACTCGCCGCGCCCAACCGATCGAACTAAATTTGTGTCAGGCCTAAAATAACTCAAGAATCGTCTAAGCATAGTGGTTCGATCAAACTGATAAAAAATTAAGGGGAAATTAATTACCTGCAGAATAATCAGCCATATTTTATAGTATAGCGATCACATGGTAGTTAAACCGTTACAACCGACCAAGGAGACAGTTGGGTGTGAGGTCAAACTCTCCTTGGGGAAAGCGACAAGGTTCAGTCAAGCTAAGGGATGAGGTCATCTCCACATTCACCTAACCAAGGACATGGCTATGGTTTAATTAATTAGAAAAACTAAGGTGGCAAATTATATAAACAAGCAGCCACATATAGGATTGACATGTATGGGGGAGGCTCTATTTACATGCTAGTGGATTGGGGTCGTGAGCGGCGTCAATGGGATTCTAATGAAATGATTCTTGGAATCCCATGGTGCCATGTGCATGCGAAGATGTGGGCATTGTCCTCGAACGTCTATCATCATCGTCATCTTCTTCTTTTTCTTCTTCTATAGAGGAGAGCTTGAGTTACTGATAAAGCTAGAAAGTGAAAGATACATAGCGGTTTCACTGAGCTGGTGCTATGACCGCTGTAGTAGAAAAAGCAGGTTATAGCAAAACAAAACAAAAAAAATATAGCAGAGCTAATAGCGGTTTTAGAATATGTGCTGCTAAATCGTGTAGCCTGCAATTTAAAACATTGCTGACAACAGAAAATGTTGATAATTACCTCTTGTAGTAGACAACTCATAGTCTAAAATTTTGTTGGGAAAAAAAGCAGATGTTTAGCCCTTCATTCCAATGACTAACAACTGTCAATGAATTCAACTTTGGTTTATTTTTGGACATCAGAAAAAAACTTCCTTTGCTTTCCATTCTCCATGATAAAAACATTCACCTTTCTGTAAACTAATTTGATTTCGTAGAGTACATTAATTGAATTGTGTGATATTAATTCCTGCAAATAAATTTTTCAGTACAACCCTTTCTATACATTTTCTATTTTCTCCTTAGTTCCTTTTACATATTGTTTTGTCCATAAAAGCATTTAAATTATTTTTGTACATAAAAAGTAATTTGATTTCATAGAGTACATTGAATTGTGTGATATTAAAAAGAAACAATCAACTTGCACAGCCTTGAGTGGATTATTTGGTATTAATTCTTCTGTCACACATTTGTATATGAACTTTACGCGAACATATTGGTCAAGGGCTTGTAAACTGAACAATAATTACATCCTTCTAATGATGCATGCATGGTATATATGTTAAATTATATGTTCTATATCACCCCAATACAATACTCTTATGATATTTGACTTGAATTGTCTTTTGTTATATCATTGTTTGTAACAGGATAGGCTAATTAAAATATAGTTTGATTAGCTCACAAGATGTTCCACAAATTGGTTATTATTTCTTGTATATAATTAATCAAGTTTGAGCGGCAGAAAACTGAGAAGCTTAATAACAAGACAACATAGTGAAATGAGACCATTTAGACTAGATAATATATTAATATATATCAAAACAGAAATATTCACAAACTAATCAAGAATAAACAACTAATCATGATTTTCCATTTGCCCCTTAGAATCTAAACCACCGATAACAACATTCAAATTAATGATCAAACAGGCCATAACATTAGCTCCTCTTCTACCAACTAAAAAAGTCCCATAAGCTGAAAGATTCTTACATCTTAAGATCCGATATGACCAGATGACCTGAGCAGATGCAATAGGATAAAATATGATCTAACGGCGTATGACCCAAATACGACCTAATTCAGACCAAGTTGGATGCATGCATGACAGTGCGACCGTTGGATCTCTTTGTTGAGATCATCATCATAAAGCTTGCTCTTGTGCCATGTTCATGCATGATCACGCAGTTAGCTGCAGGTTGACCCAATTATTTGAACATGCCAATTATTGGGATATCGAAGATCACATGGTGGCGTTGATTAAATGCTCAAAGTTGGCTATCATGTGGGCGAGTGTTTTTAGCCGATCGATTAATGGTCGGGGTTAGTTTGTTCACTTGTTAATGGACTAGTTGATTCTGGAAGATACATGGTTAGCTTGTTCTGTGTACATCGAATATGACACTATTGTCACTTATCTAGGCCTCATGGATCATAGTTTGTTACCAACACTACTTTTTTCCGCCAGTGTCAAATTTACGATGTTTTATGGGGCAATGCATTATAATTTGCTGAGCTGCAGGAAACTAGCTAGTTTTTTAGAACTTTTTTTTGTCAAGCAGGCCCCATAACCTCTTTTAGCCCAAGTGTATAAGTAATTATGTAAAATGGATGTTATATTCAAGCTATGACTCATTGCTATAATAATTAAGAATAATATTCCAATTTTTGAAGCTACATACACTTGCCATGATTACTGATCAAAAGTATCGGTTTAAATGTTAATTACAAACCAAATGACATTTTCCTAAGCCTCAAAATGGTGAAGTGGACGTGTCCTTGTACATGTTAGCATTACTCTCCACCAAATAAAGGCTCTCTATCTAATTATGAGTAGAGTATCCAATCATATGCACACTTTCTCATGCACTATATGTCCCACAGAATATCGAGAAAGGCGCAAACCACTCTCTATATTAAGGGCTCTTTTGGCAGAGCTCTTAGCTTCTGATTCTCAAGGAGAATCAGTGAAGCTTTGTCAAACGCTGGTTTTTAGGAGAAGTGATTATTGTCTGATTCTGTGAAGTGATTCTCTGAAATAAACTAAAGGGCTGAGAGCTCAAAAAAGTTAGCTTCTCCTGATTCTGTGAAGTGATTCTCTATCTTGATTCTAAGAGTTTATCTTAGAAAATCAAAGAGAATCACTTTCAGCCACAAAATTACTTCACAGGAGAATTAAAGAATCAGGAGTGAACTAAGGGGCTGGGAGCTCTGCCAAAGGGGCTCTAAGCCTCTGGGATAGCTTCTCATAAACAAACACGAATGCATATCATGGAGTTTGTAAACAATGCATTCTGATGATTCTACTTTCAAACTTTTTCATGTAAAGGCTACAAATGCAGTGTTTTTAATTGGAAGGGCTCTTTCATCGACGATTAAACTTTTTTCGCTGATCTCGCAGCCATAGTAGCGCAAGCACGTAGAAAGTGCCATATAGAAAGTAGCGAAGGCTCAAAGAAGCTCATGATCATATCAATATCCCATAGATGGACTCACACTGGAAGAAGCGAATCAGGTAGATGGCTTTATTGTGTAATTAAGAGGAGCGCTTCGACAGTTCATACTGCACCACCACACTCGTCATAGTAGTGAACAAAAAATTTCAGAAAAGTATCTGCATTATATACATTTGGAACATAAAAGACACGCTTTTGAATCATCATCACTGCTTTCTTCATTATTTTTGGTAACTTTTATTTCTCTTTATAGTATTATTATGCTAAGAGGACAATTTGTGAAATAGAACTGCTTTTATTGCAGTTTAGTAGCGTCCAGTTTTGTTTCTTTTTATGGCATTATTTTGTTAATAGGATTGAAGTTTTCAGTGTGGGATCAAGGACACATCTGGAGAAAATTGTGAAAATAAACAAAATAGCACTGAATAGAGTTTAGTAAAATTACAAATCGAGGAACGAACTAATCATTCAAGAAAAGAGTTCAAAATTTATTTTTTGTATTGAGCTCATATGGACCTAGGGAGTAGGCTAGTGGTACTACTCTAGCTAGAAATCAAACCAAAATGATTTTTGCAATGATGTTCCCAAGTATAGAAATCTAGGTGGCTTAACAAAATTTCCATCCGTATAGGTCGGCGATTCTCGACAATCATGCGAATGACCCCTTCCCAAGGCCGCACTCTGATCAAGACACAACTTTAGCGCGTGCAGTAAACCCTACCTAGGGTTTAATTTCTATAATCTAATCAGCACAGGCTTTTAGGATCTGATTAAACTCTAAGCAATGATAGCATAGTTTTCCATGCAGTTATAACCGATCATGGTAATAAGCTTGCTTTGCAAACCGTCCATTGCATAAATCGGATCGAGTACACACTTTATCCTTTTTAAGCAGCTTGTTTCTTGAGCTCTCTAGACGCATGGACACGGTCTCTGCCCCCATTTGGCCTAGCTACATCGATCTTGAAGAACCCCATTGGCCATGCATCATGATCGAGCTTACGTCTTTCCATGGCTGCAATCTTGGAGAAAGAGGTCAAGTACACCGGCCAGCTAATGGTAATGCTGCACCAACTTGCAATACAATTTGCATCATGGATGAGGTGTCCCTAGGGTTATAAAATTGGCCATGCAAGTGGCGAGGGGAACGGCTAGCATGGCTCTACGTGTTCCTTCTTGGGTTTTCAAAACTTTGAGGCCGGCCGGCCATGGAAGGTCGAGCTGAAACCACTGGCCTCAGTGGTAAAATACCATATATTAAACGTGTCTCTTTCTGATCAGCCATGGAAAGGAGTGTGAATTGGTCAGGGAAACAAGGCCTCTTGCACATGCACCCCTCTCTTACATTGAGACGTGTGTTCATCGATCGATGCGTGGTTAGTTTTGTTGTACCCATGCAAATGCATCTGCATGGCTCATGCATGCATCTATACAAATGATGAGGAGCTTTAGCTGGGTTTCATACATGGAATCTCCCTGAATTCTCCGTTCCCTAGATCGAATAATCATGCTCAAACCGGTGATATACATCAACAAGCAAATAGCTAGATGCTTAACCTCCATCGATCAAGTCAACAACGCATGTAGTTGTTTTGAAAATGTGCATTGCATTTGGTTGTGGTTCACCTAGCCTCTTTCAATGGAATTACAGAGTGGCTCGACGAGTTCATGAACCATGCATAATCTATCTTGAGTCGTGTCAACTGATATTTTGGGCGCACCCCAACCTAACCTAATGATTACATTGATGATTATATACAGTTTTAGATTAACCTTTTAGATCACTAAACCAAAAGTCTAAACCCTAATCAATTACATAATTTGGTGACGCTATAACATTGCACATTGCCCTATATTTGGGGAGACCACAACCTACAGTGTGAAAGCCAAGGGCCTGCTACCTTAATTAGAGTCTAGTCTAGATAGTACAAAATAACACTATGAATTAATGTACATAGAATCATGCCAACGCGGTATGTATGTGTGTACAAACTATAGCTTTCTACAGCTGTTCATCACCATCATCATACTAAGCACAAATCATGTACCGTGATCTTAGTTAATTAGTGCGCGTAATCTTCGAAATGAAATTTTAGTATGGTCTCGATGCTGATCGAAACGCGTCGCACCGAAAGAAGCTTATTTAGAGCCGTTAATTAATTGTTAATCTCGATCGCGTCTCAGGTGATGATGGTACGTGCTAGCTAACACGCGGAAGAATCTCTAAACTTTGGCTTCATGCATGGAATTGAATGAACGAAACAAAATACAAGGACAAAAAAAAACATGTATAAAACTAACTAAATTTGGTTAGGTACGGGTGCATTTCATTGAGATCTCTAAACAAATTAGAGAGTAGTGGAGCTAAGTAACTCAAACCACATTATGTATAGTATATTTTGACTTAAACTTCGCAGAAAGTCGCGGATCGACCATTTGCGATCAAGCTAATACATTTCAATATGATCAATTTGGCGATCAATCAATATAATTTATGTTAATTTTGTAGATAACGATGATGATGACACAGTCATGGTATGGGGAGAGATGCCAGTGATCGATCGATCTTCCGTGAGTGACAAGAGATTCGATCTCATGATGGATGGCACCAATTAAGCAAGCCGGCCAGGAAGCTGCTTGGAAGTGCAAATGAAATTTGAACGTACGCTTGGATGAGCCTCCTCTCTTTGCGTGCGTGCGTTCGTAGGCTATCTGTCCACGTCACACCTTTTGTGTTTGAGTAATTTCCTAATTCTTGATCATAGGTCGGCATATGGTCTTGATAGTATATATTTTTGCAGCTTCGGAGGAGACACAGTCGTAGTAGTGACTACTGAAGCTACTCGGTAGCTGCATGCTCGACCCATTCGGAGCTGGCCGGCCATCTTTCTTCTGTTACAAGTGTAAGGACTTTGTGACCATATTTATATAAGACTAACTATAATGTATGAAAATCGATAAAATGGTCGATGATGTAACATAACCGATTTAATTTGTTCCTTGAATTTTACTCGTCTCTTGCAGGTAGATTTAGTTAAAAAATCATACGTATCGCATCGTAAATTCAGACGTGTTTTTCTTTTTTGTCGAATTCAGCACGGAGCTTTTGAGTTGTGCCTTTCCTAATTTACAGGAGCCCGATGAGCGGCACCGACGGTCAACGAAACAGCTCAACACAAGTTGGACCGAGTGAGTTTAAATTTTGGTGGAAATTACAGAGAAATACAGCAAAAAAGGTGGCATGATCACCCTGGACTGAGATTGAGAATGAACGCACCAAAAACAGAGATGGTGCTGCACTGTAAAGTGCTCACCTCTAGATCAGTGCTAGTACACTAGTTGCTAGTAGTAGTAGTAGCTTTTTCTTCGATCGACTTGGGAATCGGTGATTGGCTGGAGGGCTCGCTTTGACAGCGTGGCGCTAGCTCTCGTTTGATACATATAAATTTCTTTTTTCACGATACACACGGTTTATGAATCAGCATGGCGAATCAGGGTTCCAATATTTGGATTTAATTTGTAGCAAAAGAGCAATCTTGGCCGTGGTCGGTGCTCCTCACCTAGTTTTTTTCCCTCGCTTGTCCAAACACTTTGCTTATTTTGACAAGAATCCGATTTTTAGTCCCTGTTTGTTTTCACCTATAAGAAGCAAACATTTTTCTTATTTCGACAGGAATCCGATTCTCTTGTAAACAACTTCACATGTTTGAACTATGAGAATTGAAAAGTAAGAATGATGAAATCTTTGTGGTAAGAATAGTTAGATTTTCTAGTAAACAGTTCTCCCGTATGCAGAAATAAACAAGGCATCATATTTTGAATTTGAGCAAGCTAACTTGATCAACACCCCTGAAATCCTATTTTCTTCACAACAAAAAAAAACTGCAATTTTCGCCACCCACAAGATCAAGAGCACCTCGATCTAAAAGCATGCATGCTATAGTTAACAAGTACCGAATGCCGGCCATCGATCAGAGCGCAACATGCAAGCATGCATGCACGCGCAGTTGCCGTTCGTTCGTAATTCGAACTCTACTAATACTTTAACGATGCGATCTCGATAGTAGTTGAATTTCTTTTTCAGACGGCCATCGATCGAGGAGCAGGAGAGCTCGCGTGCAGGGTGGTGGTGGTGGTGGTGGTGGTGGTAGCGCGCGGCGCGCGAGCGAGCGGCGGCAGGTCGTCCAACCCTTCTTCAACCTGCAGCCGCCTGATCCCTGACCTGTTGCTGCTGTTGGAATGGAGGATTAATGGGGAATCCACGCCAAACAAGGGGCGGGCGGGTGGCTCATGTTCTCCACTGGCCGCGAGGGTATCACTGCATGTGTCTCTCGCTCTAGAATCTCCTTCTCTCTCTCTCTCTCTAGAGACTGGCCTAGGGAAAATAAACCAAATGAAATCCGGCCGAATTTTCATCTTCCTCCAAGAACGAGAACGTCTCAATTTAAAAATTAAAACTGGGGAGTTGGAGTTGAATCCTATCAAATCTGCGAATAATTCTGCTGCTCGCTGATGCCCATTTGTTTGTTCAGTTCGAGTTGCTGTTGCTAGCTTAATGCTCCTGCTGCTTGTGATTACATTCCACTCCCTCTCTCTCTCTTGCTTTCTCTGTCATCATGTAAGTCCAGCCCATGCATCGCTTTCTCTCTCCTCGCTTCCTCTCTCCTTCACATGCAGCAGAGGTGAGCCGGCGCCTCAGCTGCCCAGTCACCAGTCAGTGTCACCACCACCATCCCCAGTGGGAGGGAGGCTGACCTCCCTTCTTCCTTCTTCCCCTATTTAAGCCCCCCCGAGACCAGACCCCCAACCCAGACCATCGACACACTTGCAACAGCAACACAAAGAGAGCATCTTCTTCTCCGACTCGATCATCAAACAACAATCCTACATACTCCAATCCAAGCTCTCATCGTCAGCCTCCGATATATCGAGCTTCATCATCATCATCAGCTTGTTACTAGATAAGAGCTCGAGCAACCAGCAGCTAGCTAGCAGCCATGGTGCTCCTCCCGACCGACCGCATGGACAGCCTCTTCTCGCCGCGTTGCGTGTGGGTGAACGGCCCGATCATCGTGGGCGCGGGCCCGTCGGGTCTGGCCGTGGCGGCGTGCCTGCGCGAGCAGGGCGTCCCCTTCGTGGTCCTGGAGCGCGAGGACTGCATCGCCTCGCTGTGGCAGAAGCGCACGTACGACCGGCTGAAGCTGCACCTGCCGAAGCAGTTCTGCGAGCTCCCGCGGATGCGCTTCCCGGACGACTACCCGGAGTACCCGACGCGGCGCCAGTTCATCGACTACCTCGAGGCCTACGCGGCTAAATTCGAGATCAGCCCGGAGTTCAACCGCACGGTGCTCTCCGCGCGGTTCGACGAGACGTCCGGGCTCTGGCGCGTGCGCGCCGCGGTCCCCGGGGTCCCCGAGATGGAGTACATCGGCCGGTGGCTCGTCGTCGCGACGGGCGAGAACGCGGAGAGCGTGGTCCCCGACATCCCCGGCCTGGACGGCGCCTTCGCCGGCGAGGTGACGCACGTCAGCGAGTACAAGTCCGGCGAGACGTACCGCGGGAAACGCGTGCTCGTGGTCGGCTGCGGGAACTCCGGCATGGAGGTGTCCCTCGACCTCTGCGACCACGGCGCGCGCCCCGCGATGGTGGTGCGCGACGCGGTCCACGTGCTCCCACGCGAGGTGCTCGGGAAGTCCACGTTCGAGCTCGCGGTGCTCCTCATGTGCTGGCTCCCGCTCTGGCTCGTCGACAAGATCATGGTCCTCCTCGCGTGGCTGGTCCTCGGCGACCTCGCGAAGCTCGGGCTCCGCCGCCCCGCCGCCGGTCCGCTCGAGCTCAAGGAGACCCGCGGCCGGACCCCAGTGCTCGACTGCGGCGCGCTGGCGCGCATCCGCGCGGGCGACATCACCGTCGTGCCCGCCGTCACCCGCTTCAGCACAACCCACGTGGAGCTCGCCGACGGCCGCGTCCTCGACTTGGACGCCGTGATCCTCGCCAGCGGGTACCGCAGCAACGTGCCGCAGTGGCTCCAGGACAGCGCCTTCTTCAACAAGGAGGGGTACCCCAAGACCGCGTTCCCGCACGGGTGGAAGGGCCAGTCGGGGCTGTACGCCGTCGGGTTCACCAGGCGCGGCCTCTCCGGCGCCTCCGCCGACGCCGTGCGCATCGCCAAGGACCTCGGCAACGTGTGGAGGGAGGAGACCAAGCCCACCAAGAGGGCCGGCGCCTGCCACCGGCGCTGCATCTCCGTCGTCTTCTAATTAAACCTGATCGATCGATTAATTTGTTCTTGATTCGTTGTTTCTTTTCTTTGTGAAAAAAAAAGTAGTAGAAATCAGTGAGTGAGTGAGTGAGCGGAAACGGTGTTGTGTGAAGCAGTTTAGGTTATACGTACGTGATCAGCATCGATCGCATCCAGTTAAGAGTTAAAAGTGGAGCCCTCCCGTCAGCGGGTGAAGTGAGTCGCTAAGGGCGCTAGCTTGGTGTACAGTAGCATCCTGTTGATGGAAGAAGAGGCTCTTTTAATTTGTCAATGTTTTAATAATTCGGTGACCTTCTTGTTCTCGTTTATTTTCTTCTTCTATACACTCTAGTGTAGTGAAGTGAAGTGAAGTGAAGTGAACTGCTACACTTTGCAGCGGTAGCGGGAGAAGGGTTTAATCTCCCTTGTAATGGTTTTTCGGTTCTCTTAAATTTGTATGAACTTTACTTAAGAGTGAATTTACTCATTTTCCGGTAGCCCAGGTGACCCACGAGTCAGCGACTGCGAGGCATAAGGCGGTTCGGCAGGTGATCTCGTTCCCTCCCACCCAAGGTAGAGAAGAAGAGAAATGTCCCTTTCAACCGAGGCATCGATCGATGATCGAGTGAGGGGAACACATGCCAGTGTGGTGTGGGTTGTGGAGGAGTTCCTGGGTCTTGTCCCCTGGTTGTCCCTCCCAAAGCAACTGGGGCTCCTCCTGGCGCCACGGATATGATCAGATCCACAGACGAGATCTCGCTGCCGCACCGCACCACTACCTGCCCGCCCAAGATTCCAGGTTATTGGCGCCAAGTCAACCACCGCATCATCACTCACAGCGAGCTTAAAGAGACCTGCAGGTCGTTTGATTGTTGAAACCTGCAGGATGATGTGGCATGGGGCCATGGGAGACTAACAGCGCAAAATTAGTGTCTCCTAACAGATTCGGAATGCAAACTCTTTCAGAAATAGAACACAGGTGATTATATTTGTATACACACACATATATATAAGTGTCGCCACCTATAAAGTTCCTTAAATAATTTCTATCAACTTGCCGTTCAAAAAACGTCATTCCAACGGCCGGCTTCTTTGATTGATGCGGTGGTGCAGAAGAACTTGACTGTACGAACAACAACTCGAGCAACGAACATAATTAACGACTGTTCTATGATAATACAGCTAGCATAATTCCGATTTGGACACCTCAGACCATGCAAGAAATTTTTTATATTCATCGTTTTCCTTTTCACATCCGGGTGAAAAATATCTGGAAAAGGAAAAGAGAACAGACCCAATGGTCCAGGGGGGGGAGGGGATAGATAGGGTAGCACCATCAAGTGGTCGTCACTGTGGATCGATCAAGCTGGATGTGGGTTGTATCCCGGGTAGCCCTACTAGTTGGGAGTAGATGTAAAGGCCCCCCTTGTTAGCAATAAAAAGTGCCACACTGTGATGAGCAACAAACAGCAAGTTACATCTGACAATTGGTTAATTACTGATAACTTGCACAGATTCCATATCTATCGTGCAAGTTTTCTCACTTTAATATGATTTATTAATCATAAGAACAAACAATATACTATAATAATTGGTGCTTCGTAAGTTATACGGGGGCCAAAATTTATGGCGCCATTGAAAGGGGGTGCAATAGCATCGCTTCTCCCCCGTCAATTCCTGTTTAATTTTACATCTATATATAAAATGGATATTTAGCTACACTTCTTCCCGATCCCTTGCTTGTGATCCACCGATAAAAAAACTTCTATATTTTCTAGTAACTACGACGAGACAGCAGGCATGGACGTTGTCTCCATTCTCAGTCGCGGAAGTAAGTCTCCCACCAGCCGTCCGTCGAGCTGAACGTCCCTCCTCCGACCTGCCGCGAGAACTCGGCGACCGCCGACCGCACGGAGGTGTCCCACGCCCTCGCTGTCTCCGTGATCGACCTCGGCTCAGGGATTCCGGCGAGGGCGTTCCAGAACGCCGCTTCCGCGAAGCCAGAGATGTCGCTGAACATAGTCGTACTCCTGCAGACGACGATTCAAGCCGCAGTTCAGCGTTGTAACTATGGACTTTGTCGAGGCGTGGTATAGTGAACAGTAGAAGCTACTGCTACTTAACCAGTGAACTCACATTAGCTGTTCACCCCTCTTGACAGGCACAAGCACGGGAGAGCTCCTTGGATAATCCGCAGGGACTAACAGCTTCATGGGCGTGACGATAGGCTGCATTGATCAGCGAATTATTAAATATTAAGTAAATTTTTGTAATACGCAGCAGGATTTAAAACGTCTTAATACCATTACGGATGCCTGAAAGATTGGTTTCAGGTCTGGTGTCAGGGAAACAGCAGTGTAGGAGAGCTCGATCATCGTTCCTCCGCTGCTAGAGGTGTTTCCATCTGTTACGTTGTCATCAACGAAGCTGGCAATGGTATCAATCAGCATGCTGTTCGCAGCTTCAATCTCGTTTACTAAAGCATTCCTAGGACTCTGCAGTTAAGAGAACAGACCCAATGGTCTAGGGGGGATAGATAGGGTAGCACCATCAAGTGGTCGTCACTGTGGATCGATCAAGCTGGATGTGGGTTGTATCCCAGGTAGCCCTGCTAGTTGGGAGTAGATGTAAAGGCCCCACTTGTTTGCAATAAAAAGTGCCACTTGTTTGCAATATAAAGCATTCCTAGGACTCTGCAGTTAAAACTTCAGTGTGATAAGTTCCAACTGATAAGGGAACGGCTAGAACTGGACTGGCAAGTTCATAAAACAGTGAATATTAGTATTTTTGTATAAGGAAAGACAAAGGAAACCGTCATCACTCACGCTACCTGAGTTTTCTGCCTCTTCGCGCGATGTTCCAAATCTGTTTCATCCTCCCCGGTGTCGGCCAGTGGTGGTGATGGTTTATGACACAATGCTGTGGTTTCAAAAAGGCGCTTACTTTCGTTTGGAGGACTAGATCCATCACCCAGCTTTGAGAAAATGTTCTGTTGCTGAAATGCATTAAGTTCCCCATCTGGTACCCAATCATCCACACTAATGACTGAGCACATCGAAGCAGCTGAACTCTTAAGCTCTGCCGGTGATGAAGCACGCACCTAAGTACAAAACGGCACTGTTATGTATGATACTTTACGATAAAGGATGAACTGTTATTAAAGTGAGAAATCATTTTATGCTTACTGCATGGATTAGGCGGTCGATAGGCTTCATGGTTACTGGTGTTTCAGCTCTACCATGTTGTAAAACTTCTGCTGGAAGCTCTGCTGTCTCTGCCCGAGGAAGTGCTGCTGGCATCAAAGAATTAGTTGTACAACCTTCTGATTCCACTGCTGCCCCGTTGTTTTGCTGCAATAAGGCAGAACAAGTACCAACGTTATCTGATGAAGTGGACTTCATAGAAACACAGGGTGAAGCAACTGGAACCACCTAGGAGTTGCCATCCAGTGGTGATAAAGTTGATCATACATAACAGGGAGGAGGAGCAGCTTGTACAAAACCAACCTTTTCAATTGATGATGGCAGTGTAGACACTGAAGCAGGGGGTGAAGCAACTTTTAAATCGCCTCTCTTGGCAGCAGTTGATGGAGATGTGGGTCTATCTGGAGCAGATGCTGTTGTGGTTTGTAACCCAAACATGGCAACGGGTGGTGGCAGCGTGGACTTAACTGAAGCAGAAGGTAAAGCAACTTTTAAACCTGGCTTGGCAATGGGTGATGACAAAGAGTATGAGGCACCTATAACAGCACCAGCGTTAGCTACGGGTGATGAATGTATGGGCTTACTTGAAGCAGAGGGCGAAGAAACTTCCACAGGGCTTTCCTTGGTAACATGTGGCGGTGTCCTGTAGTCCTGAAGCATATTGACCCGCAACAATTGCACTGATCCTGGCGATTTCACTGTGACACAAGAACTTTCTGTTCCTAGCAAAATGTTGGTATGGTTTTCCTGGGAAACTGCTGATGTTCTAGTTGTAGTGTTTGGCCTCAAATGGAATGCCAGAGGTTGCTCTGGCTGCTTTTGCTGGCTACTACAGGGAAAAAGGTAAAAGATTAAATGTAAAAAAGCCACTCCAGACTTCGTCTTCTAGAAGAACGTGAGGAATGAATAAAAAGAAACATTAAGGATGTATTTATTATTTGTAAATGTTTCAAAAAATCACAAGTTCAACATGATAAGAATGTATCAACTCTTAAAAGCGCACATAATATTTATACCAACCTTGAAAAACCAGTAGACCGTGCTGGATAACCAGTAACATTAATGGTTTGAGGATTCTCTTGCATAATCTGAGACTGCACTCCCCATTGAGCCATCTTTCTCCCGTAGAAACCAAGCACATTTTGTATGGCTTCTACACACATAGAGAGGTGCCCTCTCAAGTGCTCAGGGATGCTGTTTTTTTCAAGCTGTAAGAAGTCCAGTATGGTTCTGACCCTCTTATTCGTGTGTACATTAACTCTGTATTTTTCAGCTTCTTCTTTCGGTAGTGACTCGAACTTTTCCTGTACGTAAGATCAATAATAATATGAATGGATACAGATTCCCGGGGGGGGGGGGGGGGGAGGATATAAAATAAAAGTGTAGATTACCTTCGTGATTTTTGGAGTAGAAGTAAGCAGATAGAGTTCAATTAGTTCTGAAAAGTAAGCATCCTTTACGGTCTTCATCTGCGATTCAGAGCAACATAATTATACGAGGAATGGAGGGCCAATGTTAGACATATCAGATATCACGAGGACTCCTTTGGGGAAAACAAAAGGTATCACGAGGACAGAAAAGTATGCACTTCACAGTTCACAGCATATCTACATTTCAGCCTGAACAAACAAAACATTAAAAATACTCTCACCTGATGAAGCATTTCATCCCTCCAATCAACTTTTCCAACGCTTACCATTGATGCTGAAAACAACAAAGAGGAAACAGCATTGAGCCAGGGTCATGGATTGGGCATGTAAAATTCATTTTCTGTAAACTAGATTATCAGCAAGGAACAAATCTACTGTTTGAGGAATCGTACCGTGCAAACTGCTTTGCTGATTCAAAGTAACCAGCTGCTCTGGTGCGGGTGGAGGCGGAATTTCCAGAGACCCAACACTAAGCCCGGCATTCTGTTGACTGTTCCCTTCTCTAGGATGACCAGTGAGCGTATTAGTGACATCAGCCTGGTTTGCTGCCAGATTTTGTATCGCTATCTTGTTCATCTGTTGATTGACATCTGAACCTTGCTGATTCATCCTCTGTTGATGCTGTGGCAGCTTACAAGTTCCTCTAGAATTTTGATTGGGGAGATTTTGCTGCCAATTTGGTTGAACAACTGGCTGTCCTTGTGACTGTGAAACACTTGGCACATAGCCACCGGAGAAGTTTATGGGCTGCGTTTGCATGGCTGAGAGTTTGTTCTGAGTATGACTTCCTGTAGGTTGCACCGTCACCTGTCTGGGATGGACACCAGGTGACGATGAACTGACTAGAGATTTAAGAATCCGATCCAACATCACCATGGCATCTGTTTGTCCATTCTCAATGGGCATGATTGGTGCAATATAATCAGCCATGCGTCGTTCTAGCATAGGGCACAAACTTGAAGGTGTAATAGAAGGACTTTCATGACCACTCATCGTTGGCGGCATTGTGGTAATTGATGAACTGCCAGCATGGATTGTTGAAATCTTGTTAACCGGCTGCATTTGGAATTCCGTTTGTAACTGTTGGTAACCTAAAGCAGCCTGCAGTGCTCGCTGCTGCTTTGGTTCCATACTGAGCAGATTATGAGCTGTTCTCTTCATGGATTCTTCCTGAAAAAAAAAAAGTCCAGTAAGATATTATATTCCACTTTTTCTATAAAGAAGTACATCCCACTAAGCACATGATGTCACAATTGATCACGAGGAAACGGAAAATAAAAACAAGTAGAAGGGGATATCTATTTTAAAGTTGTTTTTAAGATTCCTGGGCTAAATTCATAATTAAAATTAACTTTTAGAACTTTACTCTAATTTTCGTAATGAAAGTAGTGATTTAACATAATTTCGGAAAAGTACCGGGGCCAAATGCAAGAGTGCATTAAGGCAGGGACTGTGTTATAATTTATTAAAGTTTTAGGGGCTACATATAAAAGATAATATCATTATTGCTATTATTAATAGTACTCTTATAAATATTATCCTTAATAGTATTATTAATAATATTATTATTATTAGCAGTATTAATAGTATTACTATCCTAATATCAGTACTATCAGTATGAACTATATTATTAATATTATTAGCAGTACTAATAATGTTATTATATTACATTATAATTATACTTATTATCAGTATTATTTTGGTTAAAGATTATGACGTCCATGCTGATGCAGTATACAAATTGGTTTATTTTTAAATTAATAACCTAAGGTTAATCTAGGCTTTTGATTTTGGATTGGCTGCATTAGATTAAAATAAAACCCATGGGGTGTGAGGATCTAATCTCAGCTTTGATCGAGGATCCTACGGCTGAGAGGGGTTCCGGCAGTAGTGGCCGGCGGCCGGCGCTGACGGCGGCCGCTCCGTTGCCGGCGAGCTCGCCGGGATGCCCCGGGGGCCTATTCTCGACGGTATATGCACCAAATCAAAGAGGGGAACGCGGCGGTCTCCACCTGTGGGATCGTCAACTTCGGTGAAGGCCGGAGATGGGGGCTTCACGGCGAGGTTCACCGCGGCGGCTCCGGCTGCGTCGAACGAGCGGCTCCGGCGGTGTCTTCCGGCAGGGAGCGGCTCGGCGGGGGTGGCGCGGTGCAAGAAACGTCGGCACGGGGTGCTTGGTGGCTGGGGACAGCTCGCTAGGGCGACGCGACTGGGCCAGGGCTTCGTCGGGGACTTGAGCTCAGTTTTTTGATGGAGAAAAATAGGAAGAAAAGGGCGGCGCGGCGCAGTTTTTATAGGAGGAGGCGCAGCTGAGTTGGGGAAGGAGTTGGGCAAGAGATTCGGATGCGGCTCCGGTGGTTGCGGCTGGCAGTTGCGGGGCGAGGCGGTGGCTGTTGCTGGCGGCAGCGCGAGGATAGGGATGACGGGCGGGTCCCGCGCAGCAGAGAGAGAGAAGAGGAGCTGGCGGCTGGGCCGGAAGGAGGGGAAGACTTAAGGCCACGTTTGTTTCAGCCTGGTTTTTCTAAATTGAAAAGTTAAAATTTTAAAAGCTGAAATAAATAAGGTTATGAAAAGTTGACTTTTGCAGTGCTGAAAAGCTAGTTTTTGAAAAAATAAACTAAAAGTTGAAAATCTCACTTAGAACTGCTTTTTTGGATTTTAATGTGCAAAGAAAACAGGTATATATTAGAAAAGTTAATAGTCGCCAGTTTTTCAAATAGAGACTAGCTAGTTTTTTTAAATGCTCAAAAGCTGCAGCTCAAAAGAGGCACTAAAGAATGGGCTAGCCGCCCACCGCAGGGAGACTTGTCTTTTTCTTTTTTTTTTTCTCTTCATGTCATCCTTGTTGCTCTTAGGGCCTTTTTGTATCGATGACTAATTGTTTGTCGATTAAAAATTAGTTAATTTTCTCTAAACAGACGGGCTGACAGATAGACTAATTTTTAGTCTATATAGGAACTAATTATTTTCCAATAATTAGTCGATTCGGAGGACTAATAGGGACTAATGCGACTAACAACTCTTGATACAATAAAAAACTTAAAATATCCTTAATTTTTATTTTCAAAAATCAACTCGAAAACAATTAAACTATCAGATCAAAATTGAAAACGTGAAGCCTTGTCTACGTATCGTCGTCGCCTCCTCTTTCCTTTCATTGAATTACTTTTCAATTGATGGTTATAACTAGATAGATGATGGACCCAATTTTTTAATTATTTTTTGTTAATTAATTGATTTATTATGTTACTTTGATTACACTTTGATTACACTATAGTATATTGATTGCGTTGAATAAATCGCGGAAGTAAACTTGAGAAAATAGTGAAAAAAAATTGTACAAAATTTAAATACATGACAAAAATACAACTAGTGATCTAACAATTATTCATAGATCCAAACATACACAGATTAATAATTAGTCAGGAGTAAAACATACATTTATTAAAGGATGGAT
>BCLG01003426.1:38791-54144 GCA_001602295.1 Zoysia matrella
TAAAGAGAGGCACTTATTTCTCCTTTCAAAATTATATCAATTATTTTAAAACAAAGAGAAAATTTGTTTGAAAAGATTTCCGGATAAATAAAACAATTAAACAAGTCAATTAATTTGGTTCGCTTCGATGAATTTAAGAAGAAATTATTTACTTATTGAAATAAAATTGCTTTTAAAAGCCATCTTATGGAAGCACGTTAAATGATCATAAAAGCATTATAATTAATTTTAAATATAATTTAAATTCATTTAAAATTCAAATAAAATAAAATCCTTTAAATAATTCATAATTTTCTTTTTATTATTGAAAATTATTCACATCCCCAAATAGAAATTTTAAGGGTGTGACAGTTTATTAAAAAATGCAATACTTTAGATATTTCGGTGAATAAATTTAAGTACTTTTAAAGTAAGTGACATGAAATCAAAATAAATTTTGTTTAAACAAAATAAGTACTGGCGCAGCTCTCCTGCCGTAGTGAGCGGTGATTCCATCTGCATGATTATCCTCGACGATGCTGATCGCACAGTAGCGCACCTTTAATAAGAGATTTCTTCAGCATAGGAGTCCGCGAAGTAGCATGCTACCGAGATGAGCAATCGGCAATCGTTGTAAGACTTAGAGCCAAGTAGCTAGGCGGTCGATGGGCTTCTTGGTCACCGGTGTTTTAGCTCTGCCACACACCCCATCCTCTGTTCGACTGGATGTCTGTAGCGGACCCATAGAGTCCGGTGCTATCAATTTACAGGGAGTGACCTGGTGATAGTCGTTGAAGTCATCAGGTGCTTTGGACTT
This sequence comes from Zoysia matrella, assembly GCA_001602295.1. Taxonomy (NCBI): domain Eukaryota; kingdom Viridiplantae; phylum Streptophyta; class Magnoliopsida; order Poales; family Poaceae; genus Zoysia; species Zoysia matrella. Next base: position 39,588 of record BCLG01003426.1, read on the forward strand.
CAACGAATCACATTGGGCGTAATTGGTTGTGTGGATATGATCCAACCAGGCTGACAGAATGCAATCTCTGGTTGTTTGGAAAGCTGGGCGACCAGTTTCTCTGATTGAGCAGATGCAAAAAAGTGACTCTCAGCCTGGCCACGTGGATACGAAAACGAAGTCCGTTCCTCGCGGACCTGGCTCGCACAGCGCAGCATGTGAGTATTTAATGCACTTTTCTAACTCAAATACATGCAAAGCTTGCATGCGTGCGTTCTGGCCTCGCTCAACCTGGATCAAATTTTCAACCTGGCTGCGCAGAGCCGCATAACCAATCACGCCCATTGAGAACCGACTGGCACTAGCCCTGGATTCACAGCACTGGACACCAATGCGGACTTCACAGTCAACCGTTCGCTGATAGAATCCTTGGCTTATCAACGTCCGATTTCAAAGACTTCACTGACAGACACGGTGAAGGTGAACTGCAATCACCAAGCGTCCAAGCCCCAGCTTGGCAATGGGAGACTGCAACGTGGAGTTCAGCGAACCATAGGGTGATCGAAGCAACTTGCGCAATCCCTGATTTGGTAATCCACCTGGTGATTCGACTGAAAAACGGTGGCTTACTGCTTGAGGGCCGCTGCTATCAGTTTTCTGGTGAGCTTGTGGTGTTGTAGTGACTGACAACGTTCTGCCTTGTTTGGGAAGCACTTGCCCTAGAAAGATGGCGCGGCCGTTGCCGCGCCTGATTGCCCTTATTATTTGACTAAGCTATATAAAGCTTGGATCCATGTAGAATTTCAAAAATAATATTTTCTAGTAACTTAAACTCAAGAATGTCCTGTATACACACCATCAACTTCTGGCTTAATTATCTTTTGTGCAAAGACATTGTATGCAACCCAAAAAGGAAGAAAGGTTTCCTGGCTGAAAGTCATATGGACCTACAGATTATTCAAGTCTTTACTGGAGAGTGAAGACGCATCCTTCTTAGTGCATCTTCATAGGAAAAGATGAAGAGGCAAGAGTTACTGCCCCCACGGCTTTACAAATGATTTTAGAGAGGTTTTTATATTTAAATGTTTATTTACCATCAAGACAGAAAAATAGTCCTACCATGTTTCACATACATCCAGTTACAGGTAGGAGGGAGAGGTAATGAACAATCATAAGATATGTAAAACCTACAAGAAAAATTTGTCTAATACTTCGATATTTGAATGCAAGTTCTAAACCTAGCAGATCTATTGAAATTAATTCTGCAATGCTTTAATTTCTAAATAAAGTTTTGGATTCAAGCACAAAAAACATAGAGATCATGAATAACAATTACTTATATGAAAAAAGCAATGTAAAATTGTGAGTGGATACTCGGGATGCAAGCAACTACTCCCATGTCAACTCTCTCAAGCAGTACGTCGACAAACCTGCAGTGAAAAGAAAAGGAAAATTTGCATTAATGTTCAGGCTGAGCACACTGAGAAGTGACAAGCGTAGAAGTCAGAATAGTCATGTAAAATGAAAATAGATATAACACACAGTAAATAAGGTCAATCGAGACGTTCAGCTAAATTTCAGTTACCTTGACAGGGCAGCAACAAGGAGATTGTAGCATTGCGATAGATCCGTCACCCAAACCTCTCCAGGCTCATTCAAATGCCGTTGCCTCCTCTCTGTTTCAGAATACTATTTAGTAGGAGTAGTGGACACCCTGACAGTAACACAGTTAACCATTCAGAAACAAAAAACCAGTTTCCTAAAAAAGAAGAAGCATAATAACCTTGAGAAATCAGAAGGCAAGGCAAACCAACGAACTTGGGAGGTGGCGGTGCCGATGATACATGCAGAGTTGCGAAGAAGATTGGTACCAGAATGTAGAAGATCTGTATCTGCATAAGCATAAATTCTCATGGACAATTAATTAAACAGATTGTGGGCATTGGTTATTAGAGATGTGAAGCAAGAGGGATGAAAATGCCATGCGATGCTGATTCACAACTATGGCGCGTAGGCTCTTGGTTCTCCTCCAGTGATTCATCTGATCAGTTCCAGGGACCTGCGGACGCGGGATGAGAGGTCGTAGGAGTGCCATAACCTCGCCACCAGCCTGTGCACATCTTGTCCGCCGTTCCGACTCCCGTCTGCCTTCTTCGTCGGCATCGCTCTCGCCCGATGCCATGGGTCGTCCTCCATGATGAGCTGCAGGCGTCTACCTGATGGAGGGGGCCGGAGGATGCGGTGGCCTGAGGGAGGGCCGACGCCGAGGTAGATCCACGCCGGGGCTGGGGCTTCTGAGGCGAGGGGCGATGGGGCGGGCTCGGCTGTCGGGGCAGCGGTGTGTGAAACGGCGCTGGGGGCGGCCGAGGAGGGGGTGGGGAGCCGCGGAGGTTGGGGCGACGCGGGAAAGGCAGGGGCAACGCAGGAGGAGCAGAGCAGGGGGCAGCGCAAGCGGCGGCCGGTGCGGCGCGGGTAAGGGCGGGAGCGGCAGGACGGGCGGCGGGCGGAAGCCGCGGAAGGGGACGAGGAGGCGCGAGGGCAGCGAAGCTTTTGGCGAAAGCGCGGGAACGTTGATTCAGAAATGGACGGTAAGAAACAGTACGACGTGGCACGAAGTTAATGTGACGACGTGGAACGATAGTTGGCCGAGAAAGTGTGCCAACTTTCGTGTATTAGAGAAGATCTGCAGGTTGCTTTGGTTGGTTCCGCTGGCCCCTGCAAATAAGACTGCTAAAGCGTTACAGATATTTTTCAAATGTCAAAGGAAAATTACTCTGCATGTCGGTTGGTAAGTTTCTACATATCCACCTTTCCTCTATTTGGGGAAAATGCTTCTTTTCTGAAGAACTAGCATGAAACCATTAATAACAGCTTTGAAAAAGTTATCTCTGTGTTCATTTCTTTCGTATCGAATGTTTGGAGGAAGTTGAGAGATGATACATGCTTAGAGTTAACCATAACCGTCAGTTTAACGGTTAAAAATAGAGAGGTACCTAATCATACTAAAATAGTGAACTTATCAAAAATAGTGGGTTTAGTAACAAAAATAATGGATGTGGTATTAATTCTTAAAAATCAGCGACTGAGATTAATTGATGACATGAAAGTACCTCCTAAGCACTATACTCTCCAGGAAGTTACTTAAAAAAAAGAATTTACAAGCTTTTACCAACTGAGAAGAAAATTGAATCTTTTGATGAACAAATCAACCGTGGAGCTAACCCACCATGAAGCAGCGTAGCGAACTAACCCTAAACAGGTACTCCCTCCGTTTTAAAATATAAATATTTTTAGGTTTAATCAAAGTCAAATTTTTATTACTTTAACAACTAATAATGTACTAGATCTCCCTGGCAAGTGTAGGCCTGCTAATAGGTTTAAACCCGCTCCTCATCCACCCCAACCCAAATAAACTCAGTTATTGAGACCTGAGTCCAGTGCTATCAATTTGCACCCCCATAGTGTCCGGTGCTATCAATTTGCAGGGAGTGACCTGGTGATAGTCGTTGAAGTCATCAGGTGTTTTGTGTAAACATGATTGGTTGCATTACGATGTACAGGTACATGTATATATAGCCGAGGCAGCATACAAGATGGGCCGGCCCATAGGCTAAGGCAAATACATGCTAACACTCCCCCGCAGTTGGAACGGTAGCTTTGTGGACGTTCAGACTAGACCAAAGCTCCTGGAACACAAATGTTGGGAGGCCCTTGTTGAAGATATTAACGTATTGAGATGTCGTCGGAACATAGAGTACGCGAACCTGTCCGAGGGCAACACGATCCCGAATGAAGTGCAAGTCGATCTCAACATGTTTGGTGCGTTGATGCTGAACTGAATTGGTTGAAGAGGTACACTGCGAAGTTGTCACAATAGATAATCGTCGCTCGCTAAAGAGGGTGGTGAAGCTCATACAAAAGTTGACGGAGCCAAGAACCTTCAGCGACACCATTAGCAACTGCCCGATATTCAGCCTCCACGCTGGATCGAGACACAGCCGGCTGCCGTTTGGATGATCAAGAGACCAAATTATCACCAAGAAAGACAGCATACCCAGAGGTGGAGTGGCGATTGTCAGGGCAGCCAGCCCAGTCGGCATCTGAATAAACGACCAAGTCTGAGAGCTGTAAGCGGTAGAGAGTGAGTCCAAAGGATAAAGTGCCCTGTAGATAGTGTAAGATGCGCTTCAAAGCAGCAAGATGAGCTTTCCTCGGATTATGCATGTAGAGGCAAACTTGTTGGACTGCAAAACTGATGTCTGGACATGTGAAAGTCAAGTATGGATAGCACCGGTCAAGCTGCGATACTGTGTCGGATCTGCCACAGGAGGACCATCACTGGACAACTTAGAGTGAATGTCGACGGGAGTGCTGCAAGGCTTGCAAGAGCTCATCCCTGCACGATCTAAGATGTCCAATGTGTACTGCCGTTGAGAGAGGAACAGACCGGTGGCTCGATGGCTCACAGAAACACCAAGAAAATGATGAAGCTGCCCCATATCTTTCACAGCAAATTCACGCTGAAGTGCAGTGATAATAAACTAAAGAAATCCAGTGGATGAAGCAGTGAGGACAATGTCATCAACATATAGTAGAAGGCATACAATATCGGAGCCCGGGTGGTAAGTGAACGGTGAAGTATCCAACTTTGCCTCAACAAACCCAAGAGAGATGAGATGAGAGGCAAACCTGCTATACCACACACGGGGTGCCTGCTTCAATCCATAGAGAGATTTATTCAGGCGACAAACATAGTCCAGATGAGAGGAGTCCAAAAATCTTGAGGGCTGCATGCAAAACACTGTCTCTGTTAAAGTGCCATGTAAAAAGGCATTTTTGACATCAAGTTGATGAATGGGCCAGTGTTGTGAGAGCTCCAGAGAGAGAACAACTCAAACTGTGGCCGGCTTAACAACTGGACTGAAGGTCTCATCGAAGTCAATTCCTAGTCGTTGAGTAAATCCTCGAAGTACCCAACGGGCTTTGTATCGATCGAGAGAACCATCAACTTGCAGTTTGTGATGAAAAACCCATTTACCTGTGACCACATTGACATCAGAAGGTCGAGGCACAAGTGTCCATGTGTTGTTGGCAAGAAGAGCATCAAATTCTGCCTGCATTGCAGTGCGCCAGTTGGAGTCCGACATAGCATCCCGGAAGTTCCGAGGCAAAGGTGACAGAGGTGTCACATGAAGGTTGAGCCGATCGACCGAATGTGCGAATCTAGACTTGCCACGGGTTTGCATTCCATGGTCATTGTGGACAAGGGGAACGCACACAGTTCTGGTGGAGACGTTGTGACCGGTTCCGCTGGCAACAATCTGCGTAGGGCAGGGGCAGCAGGACCGGTAACACCAACCGTTGGCGGCGAACGACCGGAGGCATCCAGCAGGTGCAGCGTGGCCGAGCCATGGACGGACGCAAGTGGCACATTGCCAAGCATGGCAGGGCCAGACACAGCGATGGAGGGCGACGCTGTGCCATGCTCATCGGGGTCAGCCGGCACATTGCCATGCATGTCGTCGGGAGCCGGCACAGTGCCATGCATGTCACCCGGGGACGGCACAACACCAAGCACGTCCAGCACAGTGCCATGCACGTCGCCAGGGGACGGCACAGTTCCATGCACATCACCGGGAGACGGCACGACAGGAGCTTGCGACAATGAACCTGCATGACGAAGACAAACTCCAGGGGGCACAGTGGCATTGTCAAAATCAGTAAGGAAATCCAGAGTGGTAGACGCCATAGGTATGGTGGACATGTCTGTGAATGGAAATGAAGTCTCATCAAATTCAACGTGTCGTGAAATAATAAGACGATTTGTATAAAGCTCAAGACACCTATAACCTTTGTGTTCCGAAGAGTAACCAAGAAATACACATAGAGATGAACATGGAGAAAGTTTATGAGGGGCTGTGGAGGCCATGTTGGGCTAACATGCACACCCGAACACACAGAGATGTTCATAGGAGGGTGGAGTGGAGAAAAGGTAGCTATATGGTGTGGAGAGATTGAGAGTTTTGGTGGGTAGACTGTTGAGGAGGTAGGTGGCAGTGTGGAGCGCTTCAATCCAGTAAACTGGAGGAAGGCTGGCTTGGAATAGGAGGGATCGAAGGATATTATTGATCGTTCGAATCGAACATTCAGCCTTGCCATTTTGTTGAGATGTGTAAGGGCAGGACATGCGCAACAGTACACCATGAGTGGAAAAGAAATGACGGGCAACGGAGTTATCAAACTTCCTGCCATTATCACATTTAATACTTTTAACAGTGGTGTTGAATTGAGTGCGCACATAGGAGAAAAAATTTGAAATGGCAGTGAACGTGTCCGACTTAAGGCAAAGCAGGAAAGTCCAAACATAGTGACAATAATCATCGAGGATAACAAGATAATACTTGTAACCAAAAACACTCACAACTGGAGAGGTACACAAATCACAGTGTATTAAATCAAATTTATTAAGAGTTCTAGAGCTAGAGGAACTAAAAGGCAAGCGCACATGGCTGCCAAGTTGATAAGCATGACAAATGTGTTCTAGATCATCTTTATTTGAGGAAATAGCACTGGAGCTAATGAGCTTGGAAAGAGCTTCACGGCCAAGGTGACCAAGTCGGCGATGCTAGAGGGAGGTGGGAGTAGTGACAAGGGCAGTGGTGCTGGTGGAGAACGGGTAGAGGTTGCCGGAGCTATTGCACCTGACGATCACGCTCTTGGTTCGCAAGTCCTTCACAGAAAGACCAAATGGGTCAAACTTAATGGAACAATTATTATCGGTAGTGAAACGGCGAACAGAGATTAAGCTCTTGATGATGTTAGGTGAAACTAAGACATCATTAAGAGTGAGGTTGCGTGAGTGGGAGGGAAAAACATAAGACCCAGTGTGAGTGACGGGTAGCAAGGCTCCGTTACTGACAATGATAGACGAAGGTGTGTATGATGAAAGTAGGGAGAGAGTAGAGAGAGTACCCACGTCAGAGGTCATGTGTGAACCGGCTCCCGAGTCGACGTACCACTCGGATGGCGTTGATGGATGAGTCAGTGTCATAGTGTTGAAAGAACACGCAAGGGATGCTTCATCCCAGGAGCCTCCTTGCACTGGAGGTGGAGGTGGTGACGCATAGTGCTGCTGTGGTGGTGCTCCCCTGTAGTAGAGGCCGGGGTGGCCGAAGGTGGGTGCAGTGTAAGCACCATTAGGGCACCGCCATGGGGCCACATCTGCAGCGTGCCTGCTCATGGATGGGCAAAGGACGGGTGTGTGATAGGAACAACTGCAGAAGTTGATGATGAGCCACCAAGAGCGCCGTTGCCAGTGGCGGTGTTGGATCGGCCACCACAGCCGCTGCGATGATTGTTGTTGCGTTGACTGCTAGGGTTCGGAGGCGGTGCAGGAGCAGGACCAGCGGGGCGGGCAGGTGTAGTCGTGGTGGCGACCATAGCAGTCGGCGGCGACAGAGGAGCAGCTTTAAGTTCAATCTCTTCTAGCAGTAGATGGTTGCATGCCTCATCAAAAGATGGAAATGGCCGCAGCATCTTGAGGTTGGACACCATCTGTCAAAATTTACCATTGAGACCATAGAGAAGCATGAGAACCATTTGACAGTCACCAATAGGATCTTCAAATTCTCCAAGTGAGGTGGCCATTGATGCCAGCCGACTACAGCAGTCGGTGATGTTCAAGGAGCCTTGGCGAGGATTCCAGAACTGGGTCTCAAGGAGAAGAGCACGAGATTCACAATTGTTGAGAAACTCGTGCTCCAGAAACTGCCATGCACCACGAGCTGAAAACTTGTGAATCATCAAAGATTGTTGCAAATCGTTGGAGACGGTGTCGTAGATCTAGGTGAGCACCGTGCAATCCATCTGAACCTAGACATTGCGATCCATCCGATTTTCATGAGAGAGAACGTGCGAGGTCAAAGCATACTTGCCGAGCACGAGGAGAACCAGGCCACGCCATTTGCTGAAGTTGTTGGCCGAGTGCTCCAATGTGACTGGGATCAGGGCTTGCACGTTGATGACAACAGTAACCTGCGCCCACAGGGCTTGGTGCGCGGTTTCAGATGTGTCGAGACGTACAATCTCCTCGACAAGGCGCGGAGTGTCCTCGACGCAATGCATGGTGTCGTCGACTGCCTTGCTGGTGCCAGTGATGGCAGCAGATGGAGGCTCAGCGGCTGCAACTTGACGGAGAGCCAACAAGTGCAGGCGAGCGATGGTGAGGCGCTGGCGATCAGATACAGCGACAGAGTCTGGTGATGAGATCGGCGACAGAGCAGCGACCGGATCAGCGGTGGCGCAAAGAGGGCGGCGGCTAGGGTTAGCAGCATCGGAAAGAGCGGAAGCGGTGATTACAGATGGTAACGCGAATTGATACCATATAAACGTGATTGGTTGCATTACAATGCACATGTACGCTCACAGCTACGGCAAATACATGCTAACACTTTGGACTTCAACGAATCACAATGAGAACCAACTGGCACTAGCCCTGGATTCACAACACTCGACACCAATGCGGACTTCACAGTCAACCGTTCGCTGATAGAATCCGTGGTTTACCGACGGCCGATTCCAAAGACTTCACTGGCAGACACCGTGAAGAAGGTGAAACTGCAATCACAAGCCCCGGCCTGGCAACGGGAGACTGCAACGTGGAGTTCAGCGAACCATAGGGTCACTGGCGTACCCATCGGATGGGTCAGATATGTCACAACATATTTAAAATTTTTAACTCAAATTAATTTTAATGCATATGTCAGTTAAAGTTTTAATTTTAATAGATATTTAAATAGTAAATATAAATATCTCAAAATATTGTTATATATGTGTACTAAATTTTGTAGTTATGACAATAATTAAATTTTAGATATAGATATAGATCTATGTTATACTGTTATTTTTTACTTGAGTATCTAAATTAATGTTTACGTATTCGGTTTAGGTATCTGTTAGCTATTTTACCTAATACCTTTTCTATTCAGATATTATTGCTCTGCTGTGATTTTTAACACCAAATAAACTTAGTTCTATTGAAATCTTCAAGAAAAATATATAAAACATTTAATTTTTAATAGCAGAATACTCGACAAAAGGATAGAATTTTTTATTTGTAGTGATAGAATATTTAATATTTTTTAAATTTTTTTTTAGCTTTTAGTGACTGACACTGCGATCATATTTACTGTTGTCTTCGTTAGTATAGCTGTAAAAAAATTTTTTTGACATACACTTTGTAAAATCTCAGGTAGGTCACTGCATAAGGTGAAGCAACTTGCGCGATCCCTGGTTTGGCAATCCACCTGGTGATTTGACTGAAAAACGGTGGCGTATTCCTTGAGGGCCGCTGCTGTCATCGTTCTGTTGAGCACTTTTTTTATAATGATAACAGTGTACCTTTACTTGAACAGAAGCTACAACTCATTATTATAAACTTCAAAACAGAATCAAATAGTGTTCATGACATCGTATGACCATAATAAAAGACTACTAAAAGCAAAAAAAAAATTTTGCTAAATCTCAATCTATGGTCAACGAAGATCTGCATTGCCGTCGTCTCTAAATTCTGACACGCGACCTTTAATATTTCTCTGTTCTCTTCCGTCTTTTTAAGTTGACTCAAAAATAGGGTTAATAAGTTTTCCTATAAAATATCTGCATATAAGTTTTTGTTGGAGTCTTATCAAACACAAATTTCTGCTAAACCATATTGCCTAGCATAAAGCCGATGCCCGAACTAGTAGCTGTTGTTTAACTTTTTTTTTAAATTATTTAAACACATACCAAACATATGTTCTATATTTAAAGGTGGACTGATCCCAAAGGTAATATGAACAAATTCCAAAGAAACCTTGCATTATGACAAGTAAAGAAAAGGTGGTCAATAGTTTCATTCATCAGACAAAAACTACACAATTTACACCCATCTCAGTTTCTACGTGCTAGGTTATCTTTGGTTAATACCACCCCTTTGTATAAGTATCACATGAAAATTTTTATTTTGATCGGTAATCTAATTTTTCATAATACTTTATTTCGTTATATAATCTCATTATTAATAATAGCAAGATACATGGAGTGAACAAAAAAATTCTATTTTGATGCAACTTCCAAATCATTCTATCCTCGTTTGTATTTAGTTGAATATAGACTATTTTTAAAACTAATACCTGCCATAATGCTAGATTATTCTCGTTTAACGATCTTCTAAAAGAAATATTTCGCGGAATAGTTCTAAATACAATTTCTATTGTGTCACTCCTCCTCCTTACTATATTATATAATGATGGGTATTTATCTTTCAACGTCATCTTACCAAGCTAAATGTCTTCTCAAAATCTTATTTGCTTTCCATCATTCAACTTGAAAGAAACAAAATTTAGGAATTTATTTTTGGCTTTAATTAAACCAGACCAAAAGTGTGAATCACCTAATTTTCTCTCTACTTACCTATTATATGTTTCTGTAAATACTTATTTCCCTCATTTATGAGTTTGAATATCTATTTACTCAACAGACTTTGATTTTGGATTTTAATATTTTGAATACCTAATCTTGGTCTTTTGGTTGACAAATGATGCTTCATTTTGTCAATCTATATTTTTCCTTTTGACTATCATTCTGCCAGAAGAACCTTGATATGTAAAACCTTGATATGTAATACTCTATTTTTTCAAGTACACCTTTCGGCACTTCAAAAAACAAAAGCATAAACATCGTCAAGCTAGTAAGGACCGAATTAATCAAAGTCAAACGTTCCCCTACTGACATGTGTTTTCCTTTCTAACTACTCAATTTTCTTTCTATTCGTTCCTCAATGATCTTCCAATCTGCATTACACAATTTTTTTCTAGTGCATCGGAAAGCCCAAATACCGAAAAGGTAGTGATCCATCTTTGCATCCGAATAGATGTGTATACTGATCTTTAACTTCTTTTGCTTTTGCTTGCCAAAGTAAAATAATTCACTTTTATGGAAATTTATTTACTTTTAGACATGACAACTGTTCGAAAGCACATAATAGTAACTTGCATCTGCAGGTTGCTTTTGCTGGTTCTGCTGGCCACTGCAAATAAGACTGATATGGTGTTACAGATATTTTTCAAATGTCAAAGAAAAATTACTGTGTACGTTGGTTGGTGAGTCTCTACATATCCGCCTTTCCTCTACTTGGGGAAAAAATGTTTCTCTTCTGAAGAAATAGCATGAAACCGCTACTTACAGTTTTGAAAAAGCTATTTCTTTGTTCATTTATTAGTATGGAATGTTTACCGGAAGTTATTTAAAAAAAATGGGTTCACAAGCTTTTACCTACTGAGAAGAAAATTGAATCTTTTGATGAACAAATAAACCGTGGAGCTAACCCACCATGAAGCAGCATAGCGAACTAACCCTAAACAGTATTTCCCTATCAATCCAACAACAATGGCAGAGGTCTCACCCCACCTGCTGCGCCGGCCGCCGCCGAATGCCTCCCGCCGACGAGGGAGGATCCGTACGTCACTATTTTCTTCCAAATCTCATATATTTGGTGGGACCCCGCCGGGCGCCTCGCTCGCCTACTGCCAGCCGTGGCATTTCAGTTCTGCCTGAGCGAAAGCTCTCTGCTCCGACGGACAATCTTTTCTTGGCCCGCCGGACGCGGTTCCACGCTGCCGAGCGCCGCCTGAGTTGAATACTTCTCCCTCCGTGGACAAAAAATATTTTTAGATTTATTTGACTGTGTTTTGACCAATAATTTTTTAAAATCTGATAAATTTTATGAACACTTAAATTACATATTATAAAAATATTTTTATACTAAATTTAAAGATATAAATTTTCTATTATTAAAGTTTATTAAATTTATATAAATTTTTAATCAAATAAATAATACAATTAGCTAAACTCAAAAATAAACTTTTTTATGAGACGTAAACAGCAGACACGACAGTGCGCCACGGCAAGTTGACCGGGCAGCTCCACTAGGAAACCGACCAAGCCAAGCTGACGGAGTCCAACGAAGACCGAGTGACCGACTTTTTTACCGGCTAGGTCAGATTCAAAGATTTCACTGAGGCCCTGTTTGAAAAGTGATTTTTTTTCTATTCCTATTTCTTCCTGTGAAAATCTATGAGTACCTAGGAAATTTCGAGTTCCAAATAGAACCTAACGTGAACTTTGAAATATTAGAACATTATATGAAATTTGTAGGAATCAATTTAAATGGAAAAAAGTCAAAAACATAAGAATTAAGAAAAATCCTACATTCTAAATAGGACCTAAAGATTATGTTCTGTTATTATAATATACTTCTTCCGTTCTTTAATTAATGTCGCCGTTGACTTTTATATTCAACTTTGATCATTTATCTAATTCAAATTTTTTTTGATAAATTTCATATATTTTGATATAATTTAATTTATCATTAGAGTTATTTGAATTTCAACTTAAAATTTTACACATTCGAGCAAATTTTTTGAATAAAACAAATAGTCAAAGTTAAATTTAAAAGGTAATAGCAACTTTAATTAAAGAACGGATGAAGTATTATTTTAAATCTCACACCAATACTCCATGTAATATGAGCCATACATTTGGTACAACAGTATAGCTTTGTGAATAGAGTGGGGAGGACGATGAAATAGAACAAATACTCCCGCTGTCTCGAAATACTACTACCTTCGTTCTAAAATATAAGTATTTTTAAGTTTTAGATAAAGTTAAAAAAATTTTAACTTCTACTAATAATATCTAAAAAAATTACATAATTTTTAATATAAAAATTATAATTTTTATAAAAATTTATTTAATGATGAATTCAAAAATATAATTTTTATATGATAAAACATTATTAATGATATATTATTAATGATCAAAGTGATAAAAATTTAACTTTGACTAAACCTAAAAATAATTATATTTTAGGACGGAGGGAGTAGCATTTGAAATTTTAGGCGTGTTAAATTTAAACATCAACCAAACAGGCTAGTATTTGGTAGACGAAGTAATGTTATATAATTCTAGTCAAACAAAATAAGCATGACAGAGTATTGTCATAACAGATTTCGTATCTTTCAATTTCTAATTCTTCTTTGTAAGAGTATATGGTATTCACTACATATTAAAAATTATTATTGTATTGACTATAGGAAAAGTATTATTTTTATAAAGGCTTTTATACTTGATCTGACACCTTAGAGCATTGACTAAAAGTAACGCAAATAATTTCAGACAACCGAAAGTTACAAGGGTCTTATTATAATCTCATGGCCTAACATCGCTACTTACTTCACCTTAAAATAATAAAATATATATTAGAAAATTTTTCAATAAATTAGCAATATGAGTCTTATGTTGTTAATGTGGATCAGATTGATACTAACATCTCTACTCGTCCCAAAATAATCTTTTGTTTGGATTTGGTCAAACTCATTTTTAGCCAGTGAAAAAATATATATTACAAAAAGTATTTTTTTATGAATAAAAATATAAATTTTAGAGCATTGTTAAATTGATAAAATTGATACTCCTAGTAGAAATTATTGGTAAAAAATAAAACATAGGAGTAGAAAAACGTAGTAGGGCTCCATTTCGCTATCAAAGTCGTTGATGTCGTGTTTCCTGCTCCTCCTCCCCTACCCTAGCCTTCGAGGAAACAGCCAATTGGTCGACCTGAGGTAGTCGTGACTCGTGTGGTCTCCGTGTCTCCACGCCGCGCGCGCGCCTCCGTCCGTCCGGCGGCCGGCGGGGCCGTGTCCTTCCGTCCTGCCGTCCGTCCGTCAGTCAGCAGTCTGAACCAAAACGCTGGCGCGGCGACGTTGGCAACGCCGAAAACCGAGTAGAGATAACAAATCCCTGACCGCTGACCGCCGGCCATCCCACCCCACCCCACACCTCGTCGCCGCTGGCGACCAAGCCGCACGAGGTCCTCGCGCGCCGCGTCACCCCAGTCAGTCCCGTCTCTTCCCTCCCCTCCCCCACGCGGCCGGCCGGGCGACTCCACCCACCGTCCCCACCACCCAAGCTCCGCGTCGGCGCGTATATCTAGGCTCGCTCTGCCCAGGAGGAAGGCGCCAAGAGAGAAGGCACTGGGCGAGCGACTGGCGCTAACTCACCCGCGACTGTCTTGTCTTGGCTTCTTCCTCCCGACGCCCCTGATCCGCTCGTTGGGTTGCGGGGAGGAGGATCCGGTCCTTATCCCCCACGCATCCCCCGCCTCGCCTCCGCCACAAGTTCCGTGCCTCCGTCCCTCGAGATCTTTCTTCCGTCTCCCGGCGCCTTCTGCTGCTGCTGCCGTGCTGCGGCGGCGTTATCCTCTGCCAGTCTGCGTGCTCCACTCCCTTAGGGGTGGCAGAGAAGAGGAGTGTGTCCGGAGTTGGTTCCCTCCTGCGTCCAGTCCACAGAGAGAGAGAGAGAGAGATTTTGGTGGCTGAGAGATAGAGAGAGTCCGGTTATCCGCGTAGCCCAAGACAGAGCTCTTCGGTTGTACTAGTACTCTCCGTCCCCGGAGGTTCCGAGGCGGCGTCCCTCGAGGAACCCGCGGTGAAAGATCGGATCTTTTTTTTTTCCATTCGGCGGATACGGTTGTGAGGAC
>BCLG01003427.1:0-49356 GCA_001602295.1 Zoysia matrella
TGATTTTTGATGTACCATTTGATCAGCAAGCATCAAAACAGTCTTTAGGGACATCTTTCTGCTGCAGAAGCTGAAAAGGTCTTCAAGGCTTGGCCCCAAGAGGTCCATAACAAGAACATTATAATCACCCTCAACTCCAAACCACTTAGCATTTGGAATTCCAGCTACATGACCAAAGATAATGTAAAAAGATAAAAAAACCAAACACAAAAAAAAACTCAACTAAAAAGCAACACATATTACTTCCGCCCTGCAGTATCCTATATAGCTTTGACTCATACAGCAACTGGGGATGTTTTGTTTTCACATTTTCCTGGTAAACACAAAGAGAAAGGCCCAGTAAGTCAGCACAGCCAAACCCTGCAATATTTAAGAGAGTCAAGAAAAATGGACAGATAGAGACATCATAACAGTTCCTACAAGAAGTTCTGGTATGAATAATAATTAATAAATGTGCAAAGTACACCAACATGAGCGAGGTAAATTTCGATCAGAAGCAGAAAATATAATAATCTTTACATGGGAGCCCACACCATACTGTTTCATGCTGGTCGTAACAAAAACATGTGAATGGTTTAGCTGCACACATTCATTCACAAGAAATGCATCTATGAACATTCACTGTAAGGAACTATTACTCTAAAAAACATTCTAAACCAGATGACTGAATATTTGGCATGAACAAATTTTTAGTAATGCTTCAGTTTATGACTCCGTGCACTATTACTCTAAAAGTTGAGAATAAGCAGTATGAGATTCATGGCTATAAATTCAAAGAGCATACATATAGAATGATGCATAGAATTTCCCTGTTAGTACGAGGCAATTTGAATAGTGAGTTTACATTCAGAAAACCTGCCCAAACACGCACATTTAAAACAGTGTGTTCTCTACAACAGTATGAAGGAACAGATCGAACAAGGGCAGCATTCAAAGATATTATTGCGCAAACTCACGAGCTTAATGGCGACCTCCTCGTTGGTTTGCACAGTAGTACCTGTAACAGTCAGTCAAACAGATCATATCGGAATCACAAGAAAAGGCGGTAGTTTTCACATCAAAACACAACTTTTAAGAGCGGGCACGGCACAAACCGAGGTAGATCTCCCCGAAGGAGCCACTCCCGAGCTTGCGCCCGAGGCGGTACTTGTTGCCAACGCGCGGCTCCATCAACGGACCGCAGTCGGCTATGAGGCGCTGGGCGGGGGCATCCGGCAACGGAAGCAAGGCCGGCGACCTCAGGGAATCGTCGGGACCTGGAGATAGGGTTCCCGGGGATCAGAGAGTGGCGGAATTGGGGGATGCGAGGGAGGCGGTGGCGCTTTGCAGCCGGCGCGCACCTGATCGGCTCGAAAAGGCAATTGATGGAAAGTGCAGGGGTGGATAGAGAAAAGTACCTGAACATCGCAATCGTGCATATCCTCTGCCCCGTCTATTGACCGGCACCGGATCCACTGGCAGCTGGGCCTAATAGGTGGTGCCTCCCTGTTAGCTCCACACGGCAGCGGCGGCTAGTCACGGAGACGAGCGGTAGTTTGATCCGGTTCCTCTATTGAGGGTAGGAGCAGGAGACTGCCGTGGCAGATGCACTGCTGTAAGGATTTTGATCTGAGTCTCAGAAGCTCATTGTAAGTTTTTAGTCCTCTTTTGAATTGCAGAATTTTTACCGAAATTATATAAGAATTTTTAAAATATCAGTTTAATTTTATAGAAAAAATATAATTTGAAAGATTTTCATGCAATTCAAAAGGTGGCTTTAGGTCCATAACTTTTTTTTACTATTCCCTACTCTCTCTTTACATAAATATACTCTTTTTTTGGCTTTTATCAAATCAAACTTTTTACACTTTGGCTAGTAGTATCTCAAAAAATTAGTTATTTTATAGATCATGAGTTACTTATTATGATAATATATTTTATGATGAGCTGAACAATAGGAGTGTTGTTTATGCTTGATTAAATGTTATACGGAGTATTTTTTTATTGATTATTAAAATTAAAGCTATTTGACTTTGAGCGAACCAAAATCTTTAGTACTTTTTACTTTTCACATTCACCGCTGGATTCTTCACCTTGTGTGCATCTCAGCACATCACACGGGCCTGTTCGTTTTAGATTCTCATGACTGCGGCTGTGCAGCGTAGCACACAACAGCTGCTACTAGCATGCAATGGAGCTTATGCATCGCGTTGAAACTTTCTCTGTATAAGTACTGTTTAAGAGCTGGAGTTCGAACAGCTGTTAGCCGCAGCGCAGCTCCAATCCGCCGCAGCCCAGGGATCCTAACGGGCCCATGTTCGGGGTAGTCTTCCATTCAATTTTCGTTTAGTTTAATTTTGATATAAAATAGAATTTCAAATCTATGCTTTGGTAATGCTTATATATTTGCTTTAGCAGCGTATATTGAAGGAATAATCCATAGAGGTATTGACGAACTGTCTAGTAAGTTCAGGAATAATTAAGCATGCAGTTTATATAAAACCAGTTTATAAGATCAGATTTTGAGTCAATTATAATATGAGAGATGTAGTTATATTCACGTAGGCTTGCACCTAGAGTTGAAGCCAAGTCAAATCGCCTCAATACGTCACTTTCTCCGCACCAACCCGTTGCCTACTGACACCACAACCAGGAGGAAACCAGCAAGAAGTTCGTACACATCCATCTTCTCCAGCTCCCTTAATTCTAAGCCTGAGTTTGATGAGGTTGCTGCGGTCGTGCTCACCGCCAAAGAACTAATGTCCTCTATCAGTGTAGTTGGGTGCTAATATAACTCTTGTTCACTCACCAAATCTTGCTGTTAAGTCAAAAACTTTTTTTTTTAAAGATCCGGAAAACTTTTCCGGCTATTTCATTGTAAGAAGAAAATAGAGTTTTTTACACAAGCGCGCGATGCGCCACAACAAAGCCGAGACTAGGAGCAAGAGCTAGACCGGCAGCCGCAACAGAACAGAACTGACTACTCGCTACTTCGACTTACAACCGCAGCAAGTTGCTTGGCCCCCGCTGCGCACCACAAGCTCGCCTCGTCCTTTATCTCAGTCAGCAACCTTGCAACAAGCTTCAGCCGGTTATCAAAGATTCTTGCGATTCGTTCTCGCCAAATCTTCCAATTTACAAGGATGATTAGTGAACACATTACTTTGCGTCGTTCCTGCAGGAAGGTGTCCGTCAGGCTACTGAACCACGCAAGTGGAGTTTGAGAAGCACTCCAGATACTCGGTTGCAGGCAAGGGTATGCAATCCAAACACTGACAGCGCTCCAAAGCTGCTGAACCACCATACATTCATAAATAAGATGAGTTGCAGTCTCCAAGTTGCGATAACACAGTGGACAGAAATATTCATTAGGCCACTCCCGTTGCAGCAGGCGATCAGCAGTCCAGACTCGATTTTGTAGCAGCAGCCAAATGAAAATTTTGCACCGCGGTGGTGCCCAAATCTGCCACACCCGTTCCGGGAAAAAAGGAAGTTGTGCCCCCATCAAACTGCAGTTCATAAGCCCAATTAGCGGAGTATTCTCCGCTTGCGGAATGAGTCCAAATGGATTTCATCATAGTCTGGGGTAGAAAGGTCCTCTGTATATCACTGTAGTGAGGTTAATCCAGTCCATAGTAGCATGTTCGATCTTTCATTTTTTACATTCTTCTAGAACCGCAAGCAATCTAAAGCATAAACATTCTCTTAGGAGAGTGACTTTCAAATGATTTACTTCTTATGTACTCCCTCCGTCCAATTTGAAGTCTATCTATTTCTAGGATTGATCGACCATGTCTTTGTTCAATGATTTCTATAAATTTAATTAACTTCATCAATATAAGATTTATATTTGTAATTTATCATAAGAATATTTTCATAATATATAATTTATATATTATTAAAGTCATCAAATTTATAGAATCACTGATCAAAGCTACATTCAACTTAGTCCTAAAAAATAAGCTTCAAATTGGGACAAAGGGAGTAGAGTATCTATTATCAACCTTGCATGACGTCACCCTAGCTAGTACTCTATCCCCCAGAGAATAAGACAGCCTCTAGATCCTTCATACATTAATTACGTTGACGTCATTACGTCCATAATTCGAAATATTTGACTTGTGTGCATTTTGATCCGCCGGTCGTCCAGTCGGCCGGCAAGGAGGCAACAGAGGATAGGCTTGCATTGGAGTTCAGAGTCTTTAGATTGTGATTTATTCGGGTTTTAAATCGATCGAGTGATGATATTTTTGAATAGGTGGTTCTTCCCAATAACTAGCTTGCCTTTTCTTCTTCCTGATTTCCTTTTCAAATCAGAAATAACTAGCCAAGTGATGCTGACACGGTCACTAAAGACTTCTTGATCGATCTTTCCGAGAAGTTTCACAAGCTATGCAAGTGAAGTAAGCAAGAAAAGACTATTAAATAACGGGCTGATTTTTTGAGTTGGTAAGACTTAACTTTCGTTCTGTTTGGGATTATTTTGTGGTTAGTGTGGGATAGAGATCTGTGTTAAATTTAATTGTAATTAACACAAAAAACTTCTTTTTTTTTGAAAGGGACACAAAAAAATTCTCACTTATTTTCTATGGTTATTACTTATTATTCCCTCCGTCCCGTTTGATAAGTCGTTTTGAGGGCTGGGTACAGAAATTAAGAAAAATAAAAAAGATGAAATGTTTTAAAAACAAAGAGAAGAGAGATAGAGTGAAGATGTATTGAAAAAAAAGGTATCTCGAGAAGTGAGAGAGAATGATTTATAATTTGAGAAAACTTGTGGAGTCCAAAATGACTTATAATTTAGAACGGATGGAGTACTTAACTGTGATTCTATGAACTTGTATGTTTGATATAGTGTTAGCAACCTGCTTAACTAGTACTCCGTTCATTCTCAAATTGATGTCGCCGTTGACTTTTAACACCAAATTTGACCATTCCTCTTATTCAAATTTTTTTAATAAATATCATATACTCCCTCCATCCCAAATTATAAGTTATTCTAGAGCTCTCAAGTTTTTCCAAATTATAAGTCATTTTCACTTCCCAACCCACTTTCTCTCTTTTCAATAATTCTCTATCTCTATCTCTCTCCTCTTTGTTTTCAGCACATCCTACCTTTTCCAATCTCCTTAATTCTCTTCTCCGAACCCAAAACCATCTATAAATTAAATTGGGACAGAGAGAGTATTTTGTTATGATTTGAATTATCATTATAGTTATTTGAATCACAACTTAAAAATTTACACATTTAAACTTTTTTGAATAAGCAAAGAGTCAAAGTTAGTATTAGAAGTCAATGGTGACATCAATTTAAAAACGGAGTGATTGTGTATTTATAAATTATGTGTGGATAATGAATGTGTATGTACCAGGTTTTTTATCCGTCGCCTAAAAACATGTATCAGTATTTATTATATCAAACATGGGTGTTCGACCATCGTCTTCTGTTTTCTATGCATATTGTTTCAATCAATATTTCTAAACCATTTAAAAAAGAACAATGGTGCACCGATTATTTATCAGTATCATAAAAAATGCTTCTGTTGTATAATTCCAATATTCATTGTGGCTTCGCTAGCCACACCGCTCGCACATCCGTGTGTGGGAACGCCAACGTTTGTTCAACGTCGGGTTTGGAGCAGCACTTAGACAATCTCACCTCGGGAGGGACTCCGTCAGAGGAGGATTGTCTTAGGGATGATCTGGGCTCGATCAGGCCAGCCGGATCGCCTTCAAACGTCGCCGAGACGAAGGAAGAACAGCACGAGGATCGAGCAAAAAGATTAGAGTTTGGAGAAGAACAAAATGTAAAAGCAAATTGTTTTGATCGATTGGGATGATCCTCAACCAGCCATAGGCCTCTGTCTTATAGAGGAGAGATGGTCTTCTCCCGCAGGGCAACTAATCCTACGAGTTAGCAAAAAAAAAATAGAATCAATCAGCTGAAAACTTTCCTAAATCAGCATTACTAGAGTCTTCGATAAAGTGCCGGACACTCTGATGACTAGAGTCTCCGGTAAAGAGCTGGATGTTCCGTCGTGTAATTCTCTGAACCCGAGAGGGCTCACCGGACACTCCGACAACGTGCCGAACCGATGTCAAGTGTGACAACTTCAATTTGTTGTCTCCGAAATAAAAATGATCATAAAATTTACGCTCTAACGACTCCCATGTGAAAATAGACCCTAGAGACAACAATGAAAACCAAGAAAAAGCGGTTTCGGTTAGTGATAAAGAAAACAATTGTACTTTTAAAGCATCACTAAAATTCGCTTCTCCTAGTTGTGCTACATATTGGCTAATGTGTTCCCAAGTGGTTTTGCTATCTTCGCCATTGAATTTAACGAAGTCGGGAACACACCATCCAACGGGATATGGGACCGAATCAAAGTATGCGGGGTACGGTTTTTGATAAATCCGGTCCCTCACTTTGAGGTCTACCCCTAGCGTCTCACAAAAGTTTTTGTTTAAGTCCTCCTTAATAAGAGCCATACGCTCTATATTTGCTATGGGTGACCTAGTGGATGTGCCCGGTGGTGAGAGATGTGTGCTCGTTTTCATGGCGCTAAACAATTCATTAGGAACGGGGCTATAAGAGATATCCGTACCGCTCGGTGGGATAGGTGGTGTGTTGTAGCCGGATTGGAGATGCTACTAATTGGCTCTACGCTAGCAGGAGACACTACCAAAGCGTTAGTTTGCACATAAGAGGGAAAACTGTATTATCCACTAAACGAGTTCAATGGCATGCCATACGTAGGTAGTTCTACACTTGACGTAGTAGGCGCCGATGCACTAGTAGTAGGACCTATATGCACGACATGAGATGACGATGCAATACTAACACTCTTAGACTTATACATGTTATTTTGAATTATGTATTGCATATCGTTCGTTAAGACATTTTTCATGTCGGCAAAGTAATATGAAAGCTCTTCAAAAGTAACGGGAGGCAGCGAAGATGTCCTTACATTGGCGACACCCATGGTCGTGTCGTCATCGACGGCTGGAAGAACGGGCTCCTTTACTTATGAGATCGCGCCTTGGTGGTCCTTCTTGAAACACGTCAAGTACTCCTGCTGCTCCCGCTCCTCGCCCGCCTTGCGCGCCTCTTCGGAGGCCCTCCGGCGTTCAAGAACGCCTTACGCGCCTTCTCGAGCAACTCCTCAAAGGATGGCACGACGATGTTCGTCGTGGAGATCTCGAAGGCCATGGTGGAAACGACGATTCAGTGTAACACTTCGTGTTTGTGAATAAAGAAGCCAAGCTGTTCAACTCCAAAATTATGGAATTCGAGCTCAATTAATTTTTAACCTTTCAAGCAAGTGCAAATTTCGAATTTAAATTGAAATTTCAAATCTTCAAGTTCAAAAATTTTCAAATAAAGTTGTGAAATAAAATTTCATTTGAAAGGTTTTGCAAAGATTTGAATTTAAGAAGTTTTTATAAAATTTTATTAAAAGTTTAAAAGGCCTAAATAATTGTTACTTTCGAAATAGTTAATTGTTTTCCCCGAATTTTAAAATAAAATATATTTCGAATTTGGGTTGTTCCAAATTTTTTTTTTCTTATAAAGGTTTTATGGAAACTTGAATTTAATTTATTTTCATAAAATTTTAGTTGAAATATATAAAGGCCCAAATGATCTTTTCCTCTTTAATTAGTTCCCTGTTTTGTAAAATTTTTATAGTAAGATTTATTTCGAATTTGAACTTGGGCCCAAAATAAAAGTTGTTCCTCTTCCAATGTTTTACCACTCTGGAAAGTTTCAAGTTTAATTGAGCTCGGGAAATATGGATTTCGGATTAAAAACAGGAAGCTGAGCAGAAAATCTCAGAAAATTCGGAAAAAAGAAAAAGCCTCGTGGGACCCACCTGTCAGCCGGACTATTCTCTTTCTTCTTCCTCTTCCTACCGCGCGCTGCCGCAACGCCCGTACAGGTGTACGACTCCTCGCTCGTCCTCGCCTGCATGCGCTCCACGGAGCTAAGGACGTGTCCCTCGCGCGGACACGGAGCCCTCCTCGTGTCCGAGACTCCCCGGTCGTCTCTCCCTCGCTCTCATTTCTCTCTGAAGCCGCCCGCCACCCGCCCTTTGGAGCGTCGCCGCGGAGCTTCCTGCCCGAGCCGTCTCCGGTCCTCATTCCTTAGCGAGGAGCTACACTAGCTTTCCCTCCACCTCAGCCCGCCACCTCTCCTGTGGAGCACGACGGATTCGAACTTTTTCCCATGTTTTGGAAGCTCGACCCCGCCGGCCGTTTTCCTCCAAATCCGGCGTTCCCGGGTAGTATTTCCTCAATTCCTTTCCAAATCTTGGAGCTCCTGCCAGGGTACGCCTTCTAATGTAGTTTCTCGGCCGGTTCCTCGAGGTTTTGGGCGGGATTTTGGGGCTGAACCGCGTCGGTCACCTGTACTCGACGGCCTAGCCGATGGCAGCCTCGCCCCGGCCTCATCGACGTTGACAACTTCCGCACCGCTCCTCTGTAGGTTCCCAGGAAGCTGTAGAGACGAACGCCTTCGAGTTTCGTCGACGCCTCCGGCCGCACGACCTCACCGAAGTCCACCCCCGGCCGCCTCTCACCGTCAGCCGCATTCCGGTGAGGCCCCCTCCCTGTTGACCCCGCCGTCTTGTTTCTCTAGCCGCAATGCCCGTTTTAGGTGTCCAGCTCGCCGGCACATGGCCCCGCAAGTCGGCCGCCTGCAGAGCGCGCACCACGCGCCGTGCACCTGGCCCCGCCGCGCACTTGGGCCAGGTCCTGTGCAGGCAAGGCCTGTATGGCCTTTTCTCTTTTGGGCCGGCACCACCGTCGGGCCCTCTTGGGCCGGATCTGCGCAGCCTGCCCTGTGGTCCACGGTGTGACAGCCCAGTTTTGGGCCAAAAACTCTCGGTGGGCCTTGTGGCTCGGCCCAACCGGCTGGAATTTTTTCTTTTATTTTATTGCAAAATATTTATTTAATTGTGCAGAAAATGGTTGCAGGTTCTAAAATTCGTAGAAAATTCATCTTAACTTATAAAATTTTGAAATAAATTTTGTTAGGCTTCTCCCAACTAGAACAATATTATGAAACTAACACATTTTCATTTTATGCATGAAACTAATTTAATTAATTCATATCATATAATATTTCATTAATACAATATCATCCTTCCTTGACATGGTAAAATCTTGAAAAATTTACTTTTATGTTTCTTTGGTCAAACATTCTGTTTTATAAAAGTTCAATTATTTTATTTTCTTCAAATAATTTTTATAATAATTTATCTTGCTTAAATGGTATTAAATTTATTTGACGTCAATAAATCTTAAAATTTTTACTTTTCTATTTCTTTAGTTAAATTTTATGTTTTAATAAAATTTTTGTATTTAATTTCATCCGAAATTATTTTAAAATAATTTATTGTGTTCACATGGTATTTTAATTCATTATAAATCCATTTGAATTCAATAGATCCTAAGATTTTCTAAAAAATTATTTTATGACCTTTCTGATTTTATGAACAACTTAAGTTACATTTTCTATTTTCAAAACCCATTTTAAAGAAGATTGATAACCAAATTTACTAGCCACTTTTCGAAAATAAAAGGCTATCATCACATACAATGTTAATTAAAGTTTAAAATTATTGTAATTCATTCCCTTGCATATCATATCATGTATAGGATCCGACCCATCCGAAGAGAAGCATGGATTGTTTCTTTGGCAAAGAAAGCTAACTGTGAGCAAGCCCCAGACAAGCCTCGGTGCATTAACCCTATTTTAAATCCTTTTATTTTGTCACTATAAATTGTATGGTTAATGTACTGTGCATTAAGTTGTAGAAGTTGTTTGGAACCCTAGGATGCATGATAGTGCCACTTACCTCTATTGAATATATATTGGTATAAGTAACTCGATGTAGAGCTAGGCTATGAGTTCTAATAAATGATAGAAATCGAGTGAATGAGAAACCTCACTCGCGAGCTATAAGTTTTATTTTATCCCACACTTGAATAAACCTGAGACCGGACGGGGATAGCGTATAGGAGGGTTTGAGAAGGCTGGGCCTTTGCAGTGGTAGCCCCGTCTGTGTCGGTTAAGGATCGATTCGAGTGTGACCCTGTTGAGCAAGTTTGAACAGTACCGAATGCATACTGGGGACATGAGACTCAGGAAACTGGTGTAGTTCAATACCGTAGTGGTTGCAATCCCCCTACCTCTCTTTCGGCGGGGTAGTAGAGATTTGGAACTAACCATGGATGCACCCGGCGTGGTGATCGCATGGAGGACTATGTGCTTGAGAGCGGTAGGCCTCGGGCCGACCCTATGGTATTGTTGTGAAAGGTGGCCACGTGTGGCTTCTGGGAAGCGCGTACGTGTCGTGTACTTCGGGTTTTCCTAGCTGGTGTAAATCAATTATAATCGCTGGCCCTCACAGTAACGAGTACTGCTTGTTCACTGCGTCATGTCGTAGTAATAATATATTCCCTCTGTTCCCAAATTTTTGCACACATCTTTTTCACTTTCCACTGCACATTCTCTCTAAATACACCCTTTCCTATTTCCAATGACAGTCATTTGGGAACAGAGGAAGTACGTAAACCTAATCAATAATATGAATTGTTTGCTTAGTTTATAGTCAATTGCTTGGTAACCATGCTTGATATAGTTATAGAGCAAACTAGATTTACCTTCCGTGAACCTATACCGCTAAAACTTTAATATAAAGATTCACTATATTAGCTCTAGTTTTGCAAATGGCCATCCCATATGAGTCAGTCTCATCATATCTTTGGAGTCGGCTGTAGTTGACCATGTTGGCGGGTAAGACTTGCTGAGCATTTGAATGCTCAGGGTTTCGCTCTCTGTGGTTTGTGCAGGTGGTTTCTCTCTCCCTTCTCTGGACCAACTGGCAAAAACAACCTCGAGGGTAGCTATGTCCGTTGGGAGCTTTGCTTGCCGCGCTGTTGTTTGTGTGCTGTTAGAGGATGCATCGTATGGGCTCGATGTCATCTTATGCATAGTCTCTAGGAGACCCTAATTCAGGTTAGCGTTTCCGCATTTTCAAAAATCTTGGTTTTATAAACCTAAGTAACAGTTTGTATTATATTTTATCGTGCTTGAAGTTGTACTGTTAGTTCTCGCTTCATCGAGTGACACCCGGTAAGATCCTATGGTCGATGGATCGTCTCTTCTGTGGGACGGTCTGTCACATTCGGTTTGTGCAATCGGAATCAGTCGTCCCCAGCGGAGTCGCCAAAAAGTGTGTTGACGCCGAAATCGGGTCCGGGCCAACGCACCGCTCGCACGTTCGTGTGCGGGAACATCGACGTTTCTTCAACGCCGGGTTTAGGACAGCACCTACACAATCCCGCCTTGGGAGGGACCCGTCGGAGGAGGATCGTCTTACAGATGATCCGGGCTCAGTCAGGCCAGCCGGATCGCCTTCAAACGTCGCCGAGACGTAGAAAGAACATCACGAAGATCGAGTAAAGGGATTAGAGTTTAGAAAAGAACAAAATGTAAAGGCAAATTATTTTGATTGATTGGGATAATCCTCAATCGGCCATGGGCCTCTGTCTTATAAAAGAGGGATGGTCTTATCCCGCAGGGCAACTAATCCCACGAGTTAGGAAAGAAATTAGAATCAATCAGCTGAACTTTCCTAAATCAGCGTTACTAGAGTCTTCGGTAAAGTGCTGGACACTCCGATAACCGGAGTCTCCGATAAAGTGTCAGATGTTCCATCGTGTAATTCTCCGAACCCAAAAGGGCTCACCGGACACTCCGGTGGGTTGACTGCCCAAACCCGAGAGAGCTTATCGGACACTCTGGCAACGTGCCGAATACTCTGGTGACCCTGTGATTTTTAGGTGTCGAAAGTTTCCTTTATCTACTGTGAGATATGAATTTCATGGCGATCATCACCATTGCGTCGAAGTTCACTTCTGGTCGTCACAAGATGCATCTAACCTCTGGTTAAGGTTTTTTTAAGACCGTGCCTGACACGTTTTGTATTAAGAGAGAGATACCTTTACTGTATGGATAGAGATCTTCAGTTGTTTGTTATCTAGGGATCGACTCGTTGTCATCAAGCACCTACGCACCAACCGTAACTTTGACAATCCCTTAGAGAAAAAACGTCGATATAGTAGCAGCTGAATGAATTAACTGATGTTACATAGTACCGGCCTTCCTGTATCCATCGGTTATGACCTCGGCAGCTACCAAGTTAGCTCCTTGCAAGTGACTGTAATCCAGAGAGGATTCGGTGAGTACAACACGGTTTACTATTAGCAACTTATCATCAGTCCACTACTTTTACGAATTTATGATGGGTGACTAATATCGATCAGTAACAATGAACTGTGGTGTAACGTTCTCCCTGCCGTTGGACTAGTTCAATGTATATCAACACAAGGTTCTTTTATGTCATTGCTGACGACTGAATTATTGGAAAAATTGGGGGAAGGCAGGAATAACTGTGCAGCTGAAGTAGGAAAAAAAAATCAAGGGAGCTAATGTCAGATCGAAGCATATACTGACTGAGAATTCAGGAGGACTGATTGACCAAATGAGTTGTCTATGAAACATATGATTATTTCTTTGGGAAATCAAGAGAGAAATTTCCTCGAACTTTGTCTAAAAAAAAAATCTATCCCAATGCAGGACGATTGGTTGACCAAATATTTGTAGCGTGGAACAAGAAGAAAGAATAAAAAAATATTGGTTTAGAAAGAATAAAAAATATTGGTTTCAGTGTCACTTGACCTATTCCATCATACTCTATATAAATTACTTCAACCCACAGCCGTTCAAAACCGCTTGCCGGTGAGACGATCCGGCTTGGTTATTGAAACCAGCCGGTTTTTGCTAAAACTTTACTACTGCTGTAGAAATTCTTTGGCTGATTGTACCGATAAACTGGTTGTTTTCTTATTACTAGTTCTAATATCCATGCTAATGCTACGGTTTGAGAAAAATATTAACTTAAATAGTATATTAATATTAAAATGATTTTATTTTATTTTTCAACAACTTTTTTTGATCTCATATATTTGTTTCAGATAGTTATGTTTTGTTAACTAACAATGATCCGTGTGAACTCAAGATCTGAGAGATTCGAAAGAGCTCATCTGTTAAATTTGTAAAGAGTGCATGTAAAGAAATTTTATCAATCATATTTGTATAAAAGGATAATTCTGGATGCATTTTCGATGTGTACGTAGTCTAACCATCTCTGTTAAGAGTATTTTATTATGTGTACGTAGAGAAGAAAAACAATGATTTTTAAGAAGTAGAGATAGAGATTCAAAATCGACTGGTCTACAATTCTGTTAACCTTAGATAAGCTTCTCTGAGACAGATGCTTCCCTAATGAAAGATGGAGATCCATCGTTAAATTTACATCAATAATGTGGAGCCATGCATCAGTGACAATGAACTACTTTCCACAACATTATTAGCACATTATACATTGTTTCTGAGACGATGCGCGTATTGGATCTTCAGCTTCTAGAAAGGGGCAGACTTATCTTAACAACAC
Source organism: Zoysia matrella (assembly GCA_001602295.1). Lineage (NCBI taxonomy): Eukaryota > Viridiplantae > Streptophyta > Magnoliopsida > Poales > Poaceae > Zoysia > Zoysia matrella. Next base: position 13,503 of record BCLG01003427.1, read on the forward strand.
TTGACTTTTTCTTGATTTTGATACCTTCATCACGATCGTGTTGACTTTTCTGCAGTGAATCCAGAGCTTGCGTAAATACATATCCGGTTTTAAATTATTAACATGACTTTTAACATCATTTTTATTAGTCATCATATTAAAAAAATTTGTTTCAATGTGTAAAATTATTAGTCGTGATTTAAATACCACTTCTGATAAAGTAAATAATAATATAATTTTTCACATTTGAATAATTTTTTAAATAAGATGAATGATTAAAAGTTGATGAAAGAAGTTAATGATGTCAATATTACATACAGAAGGGGACTAACGGAGCATAGTATATGAGGCTTACTGCATTGTTTTGATCAGAACTCAATGTTCTTCGTTTCCCCTGAGTACACGATACATAACAGTACACAGAACCAAGCTCATAAGTTGACTCTAGATTTTGAGTTGAGACTACACGCGATACACTATATACAAGAAGAAAACTAAACAGATCGAACGCATTGTATCACAGATAGCGCCTGGGAATTAGCTAGATACCGTCTTTCATCACCACCATGCTGGGCATGCGGTCCCTCTACCTCGTTCTTCTTACGACCGTCGTGCTCCTCCCGGCGCCGGCAATAGCCGACAACGACGACGAGGTGACGGCGGAGGTGAACCCACTAAACTACAGGTGTCGGGAGGACGGTGGCCGTTACACGCCCAACAGCACGTATTTGTCCAACCTCAGGGCACTGTACGGGGTTCTCGTGGCCAAGGCAAGCACGTCCAACTTCGTCTCCAGGACCGACGGCCAGGGCGCCGACGCCGTCTACGGCATCGTGCTCTGCCGCGGCGACTACGGTGGCACCTCCTGCGCCGAGAGCCTCCACAAGGCGTTCGAGAACGTCATCAACAAGGGCTTCATCTGCCCGTTCTACAGGGACGTCACCATCTACTACGACCAGCACATGCTCAGGTTCTCCGGCGATGATTTCCGCCGTGACGTCTCCAACAGGCCGGCATGGGTCGCGTGGAACATGAACAACGTGACCGGTGCCTCCGGCAAGAGCTACGGCGAAAAGCTCCTGAAACTGACCAACGCGATCGTCGCCGACGCGGCGAGCTCGTCAGACCGGTACGCGACGGGGGAGCTGTGGTTCGGAGGCAAGGAGGTGAGCACGATTTACGCGCTGGTGCAGTGCTGGTCTGACTTCACGGCGGACGAGTGCCGGACCTGCCTCGCCGAACTCGTCGGACTGATGCCGAAGTGGTTCAGCAGTAGCAGTTCCGGGGATTACCGCGTCGGCGGGAGGATTCTCGGCGTTCGGTGTAACCTGAGGTACGAGAAAGAGCTCTTCTTCAAGGAGACTGACAGCACGCTGAAGCTCGATATGCCTAAAAGTACGTAAGTGTATACTTCCATGGGTACGAATAACTTTTTGTTTGAATATTATTCTTTCATTATTAAAATTATAGTTCGGAGATATGAAAAATGATTCACATAAAACAAACTTCAAAAACCTTCACAATTAATTTGGTTTAGTTGAACTGTATATCAGAGTTGTAATTTAATTTTCTGACTTTGATGTAGTGGATCTACTGTGTATGATTTTGTATTGTCTTGTATTGTCTCTGCAGTAATGCTCAGGCATTAGTAGTAGCTGACAGATAGGCTTGCGCCAACTTGTTAACCACTGCTAATGCATAGGTATGACAACAGAGGATTTGGTTCCATACGACATATGGAGGAGTGGGGCCGGGCGGGGTTCCTCAGGGAAGAACGTCCCTCTGGCTTATTAAGCGATACCTCTGTAGCACCAACCTTAAGTTTACATGGTAGCATTGGTGGTTAATATTGAAACTACTGATTAGTATTAAGGCTTGGTGTCACGTAGCACCGATGCTACACAATTATTTTCTGAGAAATTTGAAAGGGAGTGGGGGGGGGGGGGGGGGGGGAGGGCAAAGAGCAATGTTTCTGGAGTAATTAGGATTTAATCTAGAATGGCAATAAAACTACAAGGGTTAATTTTTAGTGTCATATTTGACCATTTATCTTATTAAAAAAATTGTTCAAATATGTAAAAATTATAAGTCAAGTTTGTTAAAGCAAATTATAATAAAATATATAATATTTATCATACTTTTCTGAATAGGATGCATGATCCAAGATAATGTTAATAGTTAACGGCAATAACCACCATCGGTACTCCACTTCATTTCAGTCGATTTTTTGAATTTCTAGAATAAGTTTTGGGGTGTAAGCATGGCATGGCTGATGGCCTATCAGGATAGGTTCCCCTGGTTACAGTGCGGGCTGTGCCGCAACCGGATCGAAAAGAGGTTAAATATTGATGACATCACTTTTTACTATTTGTTTTCTCTAAAAATATTAATAAATATTATATATTTTATTATAATTTATTATATCATAAATGTATTTGAAACATGACTAATAATTTTACACGAACAATTTTTTAATAAGACGAATAGTCAAAGATGATATAAAAAGTTAATGGTGTCAATATTTTGAAACCAGAGAGAGTAGTATCTATTTTTAATTCAGAATAATTATCTCCATCTGCATAAATGTTCCAAATCCAACAGTCATCTTTCTTTCTTCATGTGTTTAGATCGCCCAGACAAGGTGAGGATCATTTTAATCTCAATTGCAGCTGTCCTCCTTTTTGTAATTATTGTAGCTGGCTCTCTATGGATCATAAAACAAAGAAGAGGTACGCACTTTGGACCCCTCGAGCATCTTCTTTCGATAGGAAAAGTTTTTACTCTTTTAGTTATTTTCTAAACAACCCCTAAACTAATGGCATTTATACTTCGCAACACTAGACTCACAAGCTCAAAAGGAGCTAGAAGAATGGACAAAGCTGCTTGCTGCGGAGATTGGCTCCATGTTTTCACTCTTCACTCTATCTGAGATAAGAAATGCCACCGATAATTTCTCAGAAGCAAAGAGATTAGGGGAAGGAGCATTTGGTCCTGTTTACCAGGTAAGTCAAAAATAAGTGTCCTTGTGTCAGAGCTTTCCTCGAAGTGATTCTCCTGATTCTCTGACGAGAAATGATTTTGTGGTTGAAAGTGATTCTCTAAGATAAACTCTTTGAATCGGATAGAGATTCATTTAACAAAATCAAGATAAGCTATTTTTGTAGCCTGTAGCCTTTAGTTCATTTGAGAGAATCACTTCATAAAATCAATTACGAATCATTTATTCTGAAAACAACGCTTAGTACAGATTCTTTGATTCTGATTGAGAATCAGACCCATGAAGCTCTGCCAAAGAGGGAGATCAACTCAATTAATTGCTAGTCAGAAGATAAAAGAGGAGAAAATTTGGACGTCATTTGCCAACTTTGTTCAGATGACAGTTAAACTTTACTCGTCGCAGCATGCATTTTTACAATATTATAAGAGCCTCATCCATTGCACCTCATTTTTCTGATTGTTTCCAAAGTTATTATGGGACAATATGCAGTAGAGAGCTAGCTGTTGATCACTCTGACCAGTTAACGTGTGTGAATTCCCAACAGTTTCCTTATTATTAGATTGGAAAACCAAATAAACTTGTGCCAGGAATAAAAATCTCCTAGCAACCTCGCATACATCATACATATTTTATAGCTCAGAAGAAATTTATTTATGAATCTCTAAAGAGAGTGGAATTAGTTGGCAGAAAGTAGTGGTAAAATTCAAAACTGTTGAACACTTATCCTTTTCCCAATTATGGTTGAAACTTTAATTTCTCAATTAAAATTAAATTAAATGTTTATGTCCTTATCACTAACACCTAAATATCTTATTCTCCAGGGCCAATTAAGTTGTGGAGTTGTAGCAATAAAAAGATTAGCATCATACTCACAGCAAGGGTTGTCAGAGTTCAGAAATGAAATCAGGCTTATAGCAAAACTTCAGCATTCAAATCTTGTCAAGCTGATTGGTTGCTGCATGCAACATAAAGAAAAAATTCTTGTCTATGAGTATTTACCTAACAGGAGTTTGGACGATGTTTTCTCTGGTATGTATAAGTATATACTCTGAAATTACTTTTCCCCATCTCATATTAGATATTCAGCAGCATTCTTCTCTCAGCCACTACAGAAATTTAAGCTGGATAGAAATAATAATTCATAATGGGTTATCCTTGCAGATGTTTTAAGGTGGGCATCGCTGACATGGACCATGCGTCTAAATATAATTACTGGAATAGCCCAAGGACTTCTTTACATTCACAATTATTCACAGCCAGAAAAATACATTGTCCATAGAGATTTGAAAGCAAGTAACATACTGTTGGACAGTCAAATGAATCCAAAGATTTCTGATTTTGGGATAGCTAGGATGTTTGACTCAAGCGTGACGGAAGCGCGCACCACTATACTGATGGGAACACGGTAAGAATCACCGTCTCATACCATTATATTTTATACAAAGAAATAGGAACAAATGCATCATATGCAATAACTAATTACAATTTCTGAGGTTTGAAGGACGACAAGAACATCTAGCAGACACTGCTCACTGGGCTTTATCCTAGAACATTTTCATACCAGCTTCTGGAATTTTACTACATTAATACTCCCTCCGGTTCTATAATTCTGATGTTTTGGACAACCATATGGTATCCAAAATATAACTTTGACTTCTATTTTTTATAAAAGCTTTTATTTAAAAGTGAGGTGTATAATTTTTGAAAGTATTTTTAAGACAATTCTAATCACATAGTTTCCATATTTTCAAACCTAAGAATTTTAAAGTTATTTGTAATTTATATTTCTAATATTTGACCAAATCCTTGTCTAAAATGACAAGAATAATGGAACCGGAGGAAGTAAGTGGTAATGGAAATAGTCAGTTTTTAGGTTCTTTTTTAAACAATTGTTGTGAAATTTCAAACAAATAATGAGATACGTTAGAGGTCAAACCACTCGCAGACACAACATACCATACAAAATTAACTACTGCCTGGGGGCAAGTGGTAGTCTGGTATATAATTCTTTCCTGAGTTAGTGTGGGTTATGAAAGTTTAAAAGTTGATTTTTAACTTCCTAAATATTTTCTCTGATTATATGAACGCAATTCTAATTTCCGTTTCCTTTGGCAGTGGTTACATGGCACCTGAGTACTTTTTCGAGAGTATAGTCTCTATAAAGAGTGATGTGTTTTCCTTTGGAGCATTGGTTCTGGAAATAATAAGTGGAAGAAAAGTTGCAACCAGTTTCTGTCGATACAGAGGATCAAAAAATTTGATGTCATATGTGAGTACTCTCTTCTGCTTGAGGACATATTAAATAAAAAAATAACAACAATTTTCTCAAGTACGAACTTTCGTTTGGATCTCCAGTAAAACGTTAATCTGTATGGAGCAGGCTTGGCAATTGTGGGAAGATGGAAACTGCACGCAACTTATCGATAACTCTCTAAGCGTCGAGGAACAGAACCAAGAGGAAGAAATAGTCAGATGCATTCACATCGCCCTCCTCTGCGTTCAGGCAAGTCCAGAGGACCGGCCGGACATGAAAGAAGTCACAAGGATGCTAAGCAATCTGGACACCCATCTGAAAAACCCTAAGCAGCCTTCTTACTTTGATGAACCAATTGCGACCTTACAGGTGGCTGCGCCCAACAACCGCACCCACACTCATTACCATACGGCCGTACATACCCACCCTGCTTAAGAAATATTTCTTGCGTAATAAATATAGACAGCTTTTCTTTTAGATTATGCTGCACATGGCATGTGTCGTGAAAAACTTGTAATTGGAAGAAATGTGGTGGAAATCGGCAACGATCCTTGTCCTTGTTCTGGAGGATCCCTAGACTTGCAAATCTGCGTGTGTGAGTCAGCGATGTGAACTCATGTGTAGTGTAACTGTAACACCACTGTATTGACATAAAGAGATACCGTCGTTAACGTCACCAACTAAAAAACCGTTGCTAATGATGTACAGTGGTGGCTAAGCATGCTACTAATATTTATGGACCATTGTATATTAGGGAGGCGTAATTAATTACCAACCACCACTCATGGTGCACACCACAGATGGGTAATTAATTGGCAACCGATTGTCAGATGTTTAAATATCAGAGATGGCTGTTGGATCACCATCACTAATCTCTAACTGTTAGATAACCATCTGTAATATTGGAACGTCAAAGATGACTTCTAGGCTGCCATCATTGATGTTGGTATATCAGAGACGACTCTTAGACAACCGTCACTAATTTTCTACATCACAGACGGGGTATTAAATACCCATCCTCAATGTTGTTAACTAAGATTACATATCGAATCGATGACGGATATATGTATAATGCATTTTCTTCCCTGGCTGTTGTAGACATCGTGCCGCCCCCTCTCACTGACTGATCCCCTCTTTGACCCGTCATTGCAAACTTAATTTTCCTTGAGGGAGACCCCTCTGATCCTGGCCCTCAATATCCTCCAGGAATTCTCGCAGCGAAACGTTACGTGAGTGAGATCCTCAGCCCCACTGCTGACCACTGGATTTCTCCACCACCTATTCTCCTCTTTGCAAGTTGGACCGCCACATAGGTCGTTATTATTGGTAACCAAGGAAAGCTTGCTTCCCCTGCCATTCCACATAATTATTTAGTTTAATATAAATCTCAGTGAATCTATAGAATATGGGTTATTCTAAAAGTTTTGTAATTCTTTAGTTAGTGTGTGAGATGCTGCTTGTTTTTAAACTAGAGATGTTGAATCGCGATAGGATGTACCTTGAGAACTGTACTTGTGATGAGTACTTTAAAAGTGTCATGGGTTTCATCGCTATTGTAGAAAAGGACATGAAGTGGAAGAAGAAGCTATTTTGTCCAAGTCCAAGTCGCCACTGCTGCAATGATAAGTAGTTCCCACATTCCATGCACCATTCACATTTGATTATGCATGGATTTGAAAAGGATTATAAATTTTGAATAAGCATGGCAAAGAGGGACTTAATCTCGGTGAAATGGATAAAGAAATCATGTATGATACTATGGATCACATACGCTCTTGTGGCAATGTAGAAGATCCACATCTCATAGATGACGATATCCATGAGATGTGGGTATAATGACGGAGAGTTTATAAAGTTTTAAAAGCTAGTGCAAAACTAAGAAATCCTTGTATCTTGATTCTGACAAGAAATCCAGGAGCTTTAATCTGGTCCTTAAATTTCAGCAATTGAAAGCAAGGCAATTCTAATAGTAATTTTACCAACTTATTACATTTTCTAGGGGACATGCTTCCAGAAAAAATCGAGTTGCCTTCAAACACAAACAATGCCAAGAAGATAATATATCCTTTAGATATGGGGTGTGATGAGATCATGCGGAGCTTTGATCCACCCTGTGACTGCATTCAAATACCCCGTGGCCTCCACCTTTTCGTGCTTGTTGTAGGGCATGGTGGAGTCGAGGTCCTGATAATGAATTTGATTCGAGGACAACTCCAAGACAAGAAGAGGAGTATGATGCGAACATCACTCCTTTGGATACGCACAACACTCCAATTTCCATGGAATTAAGGTCCAATCACGAGGGTTCATGCAAGACAGTTGAACTTAGAAGTGAGCTCGTTCCTAAATTCTTGTATCTCGTCCACTGGTTCTTGTCAATATTTGATTTATCCACTGGTTCTTGTGATAATGAGGAGTTGTGTGCTAATATTTCTATTATTTCTATGCAACAAGAAGTGAATGAATTTGATACTTCTTATTTTTATCCATCAACTAGTACTGAAATAAAAAATTTGACTCCCATTACATTTGAAAATGATGAGCTGAAATTGCTATCTTCTCCAAACACTTTGGGTTATATTGGATATGATTCTTTTTGTGACCATACAACTGTAGAGAGGATGATATTTTTTAAAACTCAATTACCTTTTTTAACTAGAAACAATTTTTATGTTATAGACAATTATGATTATAGAGGTGTCTTTATAGTGCAAAGAGTTTATATTTGTTCATATTTGAAATTTCTTATGTTGTGCAATTACATGACAAACTAGACGATTGGAATAACAGCTATCATATCATATCAAATTTTTCTAGGATAAAACACTTTGTACTTTCTAATGAGATTGATGATAATGTTCCATATAATATAAATTGCTTGGAGAAAAAATCATCACAAAAATTTCACCTTGCTAATTTTTATGATACAAATGCTTCATGTGGTACTTCAATGTGTAAAGATGCTTTGTTTGCATGTTGTGATCTTTTTAGCTATTTGCCCACTCTTTTTACTAACCATTTGCAGAAGTATTATGATACATTATTTCCAAAGAAATACCTTCAGGACTTTCACCCATTCAAGTTAGTGAGCACAAAATTGATTTGAATCCCGAAGCAAGTTTACCAAATCATACTACCCATGGGAGCAACCTAGGGATGACTTTCCATCAAGAAAGGGAGAATGATGAGATCATGCGGATCTTTGATCCCCCAAGTGACTGCATTTAAGTACCACCGTGACCTCCACCTTTTTATGCTTGTTGCAGAGCATGGTAGAGTTGAGGTTCTGAGAATGAACTTGAGTCAAGGACGACTCCAACACAAGAAGAGGAGGAGGATGGTAAGGACACTACTCCTTTGGATACGCACGACACTCCTCTAATTACCATAGAAGGTCCAATCATGAGGGCCCCTACAAGACAGTTGAACTTAGGGGTGAGCTTGTGCCTAAACACTTGTTCACCTTACTTTGAAAATAGATTGCTACCTAATAAACTTATCCTGATTAGAAACATTGGAAATGATTAAGGGAAGCATGGAGAATGACTCGGAGATGCACAAGACTAGGAAGGATGTTCAATTCTAGAAAGAGTTTGAATCCAACTCAGGTTCTAGTCCTAGTCGGATTCTAGGAGCAGCCTGCACTAAAACAGACACCCAGTTCACATATGAATTCTATTTTGGACATTCCAGATATGGATGAAAAGCTAAGGAGATAATCTTTCCAACGGATCTAATTTGACATTACGCTTATTCCTAGATCATGGGAATCATTGAAACAATATGATATCCAGAATTTATTAGGCTGATGTGCCACCATCTTGAGTCATTCAGCCATGTTTCATGTTAGGCCCATTAGGGTTTCATCCAGAGGTGTTTTGCACATCCCTCCACCCTTTATTATCAGTAGCTGCCGCACCATTATGACTTGGTTTTTGCTTAAATTATTCTATTTTCATACAGTTTCACAGTCATATGGTTTGTGAGACCCCAACTGTGAGTTTTAATTCATATTTCATATTTGTGTTGCATTCTTTCTTGTTCATGCTGTGTTGTTTGATTTGTAGGCAAGGAGCAGCCTTTTTGGAGAGATCAACCGGGCAGCGAATGGTTGATAACCATAAGAGAAGTAGTGCTGTGATTGTGGGGTTCGAATCATGTTGATTTGAGGCTGAATCGATTGTGTGTTGCATCTCCACCAAATCAAGAGTTACCATGACCTGATAGAAGATCGAGAACCACGGACACATCAGAGTGCAAAAGATATACACATGTAAGGAAGATTGTATGATGTACATGGTGACTATTCATACTTGACACATTGTCCTTTTTGTGGAATCTCACGGAATAGGCCTAGAAAATGAGGTTTGTAAATAAAAGGGTATCCTAGAAAGGTGGTGTCGTATTTTTCTATCACTCCCTTGATGAGATCATATATATCTTTGCTCCATCACATGACTATATTAGAATACCCTCGTGGCATCCACCTTTCATAATTTCTAAAGGGCTTGGTGCAGTGGTAGATTTTCAACATGAACTTACATCAAGTACGACTCTAAATTAAGTGGGGGAGTATGATAAGAACATCATATTTTCTGACGAGGACTTCAATTCCAATATCCACACCTTCACAACAAGTCGAGATTACGGTCTGATTACTCACACTCGTGCACGTTAGCTCAGTCATCACATGAATTCTATCTCAGATTCTTGCTCATCTTATTTATACTATGGAAATTAATGCGTTCTTGTTTTGCTTAGGAATGAGGGTTAGGATCTAAAAGGATAGAGATTTACGCGAGCTGGATTTGGAATGTAGAACAATGCCAACTTGTGATGGACGCCACGACCTTGTATGGAATCCAATTTGGGTGGTTAATTACTTACTGGAAGTCTTATCATGTCTACTTTTGAATGGATCCAACCTCATATTTATACCATATCAAAGGTTGGCGCAATCATCATTTCAGTACAAAGGTGCTGCGTCACCCCACCTGGGCTGTAGGCCCACGCATCAAGTTGAGTCCATTGAGGGTGCGTCATAGGGTTTGAGGATGACTCAACACCTCTTTGAACGTCCTCACACCTATTTATAGGTCCCAACCGCTCCCAAGAACACTTGGAGTTTTTTTTTATTATAGTTTAGCCTTTGCATAAACTCTCTGATCTTCAGTTGTGTACAACGCCACCTGTTAGATAGCATTTAAAAACCCACATTTGAGTGATTTATGTTTTACCACAACTTGTTATTGGTTGTTCTTCGATTGCTTGCAGGAACCTCATGTTTAGGTTAATATTGTTGTTCTAGCACGATCAATGATCATTCAGAGTTGGTTCTGTGATTGCTAAGGTGTACACGACTGTTCGTTGTAGTTGGATCGTGAGAGTCACATTCATAAATCATAGTTATTATCTCACCGAAGGATCGAGCACTCCAGCGCTATCAAGTGGTATAAGATTTCAGGTTGCTCGGTGATATCTATTCTCTCTCATCTTTAGTTTTATTCCTTTTCCTATTGTCCACATAAAACAGCAAAAATATACATATAGGTTAGTTCCTGTTGTCCTAGCCCTTTTTGGCGTTCACAACTTCTTTTCAGTGTTTTGCTTTGTTGACATGCTGCATTTAGTTAGTTAGAGTCGCTGTTTCAACCATATTTTACTTTTTCATATTTGTACCTTTTACCTTCCTGTGCCTGAATATTTTTTCCCATATGTGTGGCAATTGAAAGTGCATCTATGATCCCGTGTGGATTTTAGGATGAATTGTGACAAAGAAGCTTTTGATAGTACTTTGTGAGTATGTGTGCAGGGATATGGTTAAAAGGAAATACGATCGACCCCTAAAAGAGAAAAGAGGAAAGACGGTTCTACGACTCGAAGACGTCTTGTTTTTATCTTGTTGAGTCATAGGACCACCATACTATCAAGGGGGTTCAACAAATCCTTAGAATGAAAATGGTTAAGTGCTCTCCCATTCCTTGCATTTCCAGCACCCATGTTTCATGTTCCTACCTACTGATTACGGACTTGTCTGGTTTCCTGGACTTGTCCGTTCAATGGCCAGACTCCATAGAGGGGGAACGTTGCTCACCCAGGACTTGTTCGGCACCGGACATATCCGGTTCAAGCCACAGACTCTAGAGAGGTGTCACTTCGGCAGAGCCGGACTAGTCCGCTTCCACGGACTAGTCCCCTAGATGACTTATCTGCAAGTCGAGCGAACGCCAGAGAAGCACTCCGTTACCACCGAACTTGGGCGGACTCCAGAACGGTAGCACCTCGATTTGGCCGGACTTGTCCGCTCGGCCGGAGTAGTCCGTCGGGCTTTTTCCCCGGACTCCAGAGAGATGAGCAACTATCTGTTGAGCCCGATGTCTAGACTTGTCCGGCCCTCCAAACTAGTCCACTCCTGGAACTTTTGGAAAGTATTCCTTGATTGATCTATATAATCCCTTGCCCCAACGTCTCAGGCTTACCAAAACCTTGCGCCTCATTTTGAGTCATGCCCTGAGACCCTCTGAGATCTACTCCACCTCTTCCCAAGTTCTTTATTGAATCCCTAGGGTTTGATTGAAGGAAGAGGAGATCGTGAGTATTTTCTACCTCTTGTTTGCATTGAGCACTTGATTATTTTCTTTGCAGGTGTTGCTGGACTTACTACTCTTAGAGATTCATCTCCTAGACAGTTAGGTGTCGCCCGGAATCCATCAAGACCACTGTGGTGCGATCCGGGAGGTTTGTATCACCCTCATTTGACTTAGTGAAAAACCAAGCTGATCTTTATTGTCACTTGGAGAGGTTTAGGGTTGACCTTTGTGAAGCCCTCAACGGAGACGTAGGCTTCTGTGTGGAGCTAAACTTCGCCCTGTGTCTCTTGTCTCCATTTCATCTTCGTTTGATCTTTCTGCTGCTCTCATAGACAAGTCTGTAGAAGCCCAAACTTGTCCGATACAGGACAAGTCCACCCAACTGGACTAGTTCGTGTTTTGGTTTTATTGATCAAATTATTTTAAGTAGCGATTTTTCAGGTCATTGCCTATTCACCCCTTCTAGGCAACTTTCAATTGGTATCAGAGCGAGAACCCTCCTTTTAAGAGCTTAATAGCTTGTAGAGTTAATGATGTCTATTGAGAGGACCGGTGATTCATCCACCAAAGATGATGGAAGCCCCGTTGACAAGCAACTCTACTCAAGCGTGCAATTCTACTACAGCGAGCTGAAGAATGAACTGAAGATAAGACAAGGCTCGGGAAAGATTCTTATCTTTGATGGAACTTTCTATGAGCATTGGAAGTACCGTATGTTCATGTACCTTGAGTTAATGGGACCGCAATTCTTGAGGATTGTGGATAAGGGCTTCACATTTGAAGATGAAGAGAATCCTACCCAAAAGAATGAAGTTAACATGCACCGTAATGCTCAAGCGGCCTCTATCATCATTTCGACACTAAGTCCTCATGAATACACCAAGGTGATGGGGATACGGAATGCCCATCAAATTTGGAAGAAGCTTGAGATCATTCATGAAGGGACGGACACTGTAAAAGTAAGAGAAGACCTCCTAAAAGGACAAAACAAATTTTTCATTAGGAAGAAGAATGAAGGGTCACAAGAAGTGCACGATCGTCTCATGTAGATTGTCAACAAGAGAAGAGCTTTTGGAGTGAAGCTTGAAGACATTGAAGTGAACTAAAGGTTACTACAAGCTCTGCAACCTTGGAACTCATATTTGTGTTATTAGGGAGAAGAACAACTTCAAGAACTTCATCACTGATAAGTACTTGGAAGACTTCTTACACAACAAGATCAAGATGAAGAAGCAAGAAGAGTCAACTCACTGATCGGCAACACCATTTCCGAAGACAAGAACATAGCTTTCAAAGCTAAAGGGAAGAAGGTGTTCATTGAAAGCTCAAGTGAAGATGAGAGGGATGATGAGGAGTTCACCTTGCTCATGAGAAAGTTCAAGAAATTTGTGAAGAAGGGCGGATTCCACAAGAAGAGCTTTAGCAAAGGTAAAACTATAAAATCTAAGAGAACTTGCTATGAATGTGGAGAGGAAGGTCATTTCATTGCAGAGTGCCCAAACGCCAAGAACAAGGAGAAGAAGGAGAAGAAAAGTGACAAGGAGTACAAGAAGGACAAGGGCAAGAAGTACAAGTACAAGGAACAAGCTCACATAGGTCAGGAATGTAACTCCGATTCCGACTCCGACGCCGATGATGGTGGCATTGCTACATTGGTGATTGGTATTACTCCAACAAACAATTCACTCTTGGGAAGCTTGAGCGTCGACGAAAAAGAAGCTGCACCTATGTGCCTCATGGTGAAAGGGTCTAAGGTATCTAAATCTAAACACATCATCCTTAGTGATAGTGAAGATAAAAATGATGTGCCTAGCTTGCTTGAATTAATGACCATACTTGAAAAACAAAAGGAAGAAATTAAGAGGCAAGAGGATATTCTTGAGAAGCAAAAAGACTTGCTCATTCTTGAGAAGAAGAAAAATCTTGATTTTGAGAATATCCTAGCTCTTGAGAGGAAGAAAGTAGATGAGTTAACTAAAGCTTTGGCTGAAGTTAATGATGCAAGAGAAACTTTTAGGTTCTCTAATGACGCACTTCAAGAGGAGTTTAACATTTTGGAAAAACTCTATTCTTCTCTTAAAGTGCAAGTTAGCGAACTTAAGAGAGAAGCATCTTTCTTGAAAGATGCGTCTTGCCCCCCTTTGCCTTTTTTTTGATAGGTGCAAAGATGTTAAGATTGAGAAGATCATTGAAAATGAGAAGATGATTGTGAATCTTCATAGCTTGTCGTGTTCCTCTGGCCTTCGTCCAGTGACCTGTTTCTGGTTAGAGAGATTCTGGCCTTGTTTCAGGGAGCCTCAGGACTAGCGACTAATTTTTAGAAGTGCCATAGTATGGCGATACGTTGTGGTGAGGAGGAGCTGCAGCTTGCCTCAGCGTTCTTCCTGTGCGAGATTTCTTACTTCCCGATCAGGTATTTGGGCATACCGCTATCGGTGTCCAAGTTGCCGAAGGCAGCACTTCTGCCCCTGGTCGACAAGGTTGCGGACCGCTTGCCGATATGGAAGGGGAAGTTGCTCAACCAGAGTGGTCGCCTGGTGTTGATTAAATCCACCCTGTCTGCTATCCCGATTTACACAGCGATGGCTCTACGTCTTCCACCTTGGGTGATAAGGTCGTTGGAGAAGATCATGAAGGCGTTCCTTTGGCAGGGCACCGGGATGGTGAAGGGTGGCAAGTGCCTCGTCGCTTGGTGCAGGGTGCAGCGCCCATTGTGTCTAGGCGGTCTGGGCATTCTGGAACTCTATCGGTTCGGGTCGGCTCTTCGGATGTGCTGGCTTTGGCTCAAGCGCACAGATCCTTCCCGCTCTTGGTCGCTCCTTCCGCTCCAGATGAATAGTGACGTAGTTAGCTTTTTCGTGGTTTCCACGTCGGTCGTCCTCGGCGATGGCCGCTCCGTGCTGTTCTGGATCGACCCTTGGTTGGACGGGCAATGCGTGGGGTTTTACGCCCCCCAGCTTATAAGCCTCGTCTCCACACGGATTCGTAATACGAGGCTGGTCGTGGATGCCCTACCAAGCAATGCTTGGATCAGGGACCTGTCCAGTGGTCTCTCTGTGCAAGCCATAGTTCAGTTCCTTCACCTCCACAGCTTGCTCCAGGGTGTTCATTTGGCAGCATCCACGCCGGACAAGTTCATTTGGAAGTGGTTTGCCTCAGGTGTTTACACCGCTAGTTCCGCTTACCAGGCACTGTTCCTCGACCAAATCGCGGTGCGGGGTGCGCAGCAACTCTGGAAGACGAAGGCCCCTGGCAAGTGCCGCTTCTTCACCTGGTTGGTCCTCCATGGGCATTGTTGGACTTCGGATAGGCTGCAATGCCATGGACTTCAGAATAATGGCCCGTGCGCGTTGTGCGGTTAGGAAGAGGAGACTATTGACCACCTGCTTCTTACCTACGTCTACAGCCGTGAGGTTTGGTTCAAAGTCCTCCGGCGTTGTGGTTGGTAGATGTTGTGCCCGAACCGCGCGGAGACGCTCGTCTCCTAGTGGTTGAGCAGTCGCAAGATGGTGCCAAAGGAGAGACGATGTTCCTTTGACTCGCTTGTGGTTCTCGCTAGCTGGTTATTGTGGTTGGAGCGTAACGACTGTGTCTTCAGGCAGCGGCAGGCGTTCCCTCATGTGGTAGTGAATCGTTTCTGGGAGCAAGCTAGCTGGGGGAGCCGTGCGGGCTTGACCTCTTGGTTGTAGTTGCTTTTCTCATTTTGTAGTTGCTACTTTGTGTTTCGGGTCGGATCTTGCCGGTCGGTGTGTGTGTTTTGTGTAGCCGGCAAGATCATCTTGTTTTCTTGTTGTTTTCGACTCTCTTCTTAATACGATACGTGTCACGCACGTTTCTTGAAAAAAAAATTGTGCCTCTTCAAGAGCATCAAGACTCTCAATGCTCAAGCTAAACAAAGCAAAGTCTCCATCGAACAAGAGAAAGCCAAGTATGCAAGAGAAGCGTACACAAACACTAGACGGCCACATATCAAGGATGGCATTGGTTCCATGAAGGGTAAAAGCCACAATGCATGAGAGAATGAGAATGGTAATGAGTTCGTGAAGTTCACCAAAGGAGGAAGTTACAAGATCAAGAATGAATGAAGTCTCTCCAAAACTCTCATCAAATGGCACTAATGCATCTCATTTCACTAAGCCTTTTCATAATTTTGATGCATCCTATGTGCTAACCAAGAATTCTCGTAGCTAAGTTATTGCTAAATATGTTGGGCCACGCCACAAGAACATAAGGTTTTGTGTGTGGGTGCCAGTCTCTTGTCACTAACATGAAAGGACTCAAACAAATTTGGGTACCTAAAAACAAGACCTAATTTGTTTTATAGGAATACTCCTCTGGTGGAAGAAGTTGAGTGATTGATAGTGGGTGTACAAATCACATGGCCGGGAGGAAAAGATGTTCTCATCTATTGACAAAGACAAGTCACAAAGTGATGACATCATCTTTGGAGACGACAACAAATGAAAGGTAATTGGTCTTGGAAAAATTACCATTTCCAATGACCTATCCATTACGAATGTTCTTTTGGTTGAATCTTTGATCTACAATTTGTTATCCATTTCACAATTATGCGAGATAGGTTACAATTGTTTGTTCACAAATTTTGATGTGACTGTTTATAAAAGAGGGAGTTGTACCGTGGCATTCAAAGGCAAGTAGTCTTGGATACGTGTCTTGTTGCCAAGTCAACATTGGGTTGGTTGTGGCATTGCTGCCTAGCCCATGTTGGCATGAGGAATCTCCATAAACTCCAAAAAGGTAGTCACATCATAGGACTAACGGATATTTGCTTTGACAAAGACAAAATTTGTAGCGCATGTCAAGCAGGAAAGCAAGTAGAAGCGAGTCATCCAACCAAAAACATAACGACAACCACTAGACCATTGGAGATGCTACACATGGACTTATTTGGCCCTATGGCATATATTAGCATTGGCGGTAACCAATATGGTCTTATCATTGTTGATGATTATTCTCACTTCACTTAGGTATTCTTTTTGCATGATAAAGGTGAAACAAAAGGTGTGCTCAAAACATTTTGAGAAGAGCTCAAAATGAGTACGACATGAAGATAAAGAAGATAAATAGTGACAACGGCACTGAGTTCAAGAACTCTCAAGTGGAAAAATACTTTGATGAAGAAGGCATCAAGCATGAGTTTTCAGCACCCTACTGCCCTCAATAAAATAGAGTTGCTGAAAGGAAGAATCGCACACTCATAGAGATGGCAGGAACAATGCTTAATGAGTATAAGATGTCCGATCACTTTTGGGCTGAAGCTGTCAACACCGCATGCCATGCAAGTAATCACTTGTATCTACATCGACTCTTGAAGAAAACACCCTATAAGCTTCTCACCGGTAATAAGCCGAACATATCATACTTTCAAGTTTTTGAAGCAAGTGCTTTATGCTAAACAAGAAACTCAAAACTTCTAAGTTCTCTCCTAAAGTGGATGAAGACTTCTTGCTTGGTTATGAATCAAACACCCACGCCTATCATGTATTCAACAAAACCAATGGTTGCATTGAAACAGTACGTGATATGACGTTTGATAAATCTAATGGCTCCTAAGAGGAGCAAGTTCTTAGTAAAATTACAGAGGATGAAGAAGCTCCGGCAATAGCAATTAAGAAGATGGACTTAGCGAAATAAAGCCACAAAACAATTAAGAGTCATCAACCTCTACAAGTCAGACTTGAAGAATATTCGGTTATATGGGTGCGCAAGTAAAATATTAGAGTAATATGATCAAGATGCTTAGAGCTTGCCTGCAAACTTTTAATCTTTGGAGTTTGTGTCCACAAGCTCTTCTTCAAAGTCTTAGCCTTCAATCTCCGGCTTGGCGTGTAGCTTTTCATGCTTCTCTTCACATACAGTTCTTCTGGCTCCTCTTGAACTTTGATTCTTTTTCGTATTCAACGTTATCTACGCGATAAAATACGTCTAATGTAACAATCCAAATTTCTAATAATCTGGAATGAAGAATTTATCCTCGAATCTCTACCTTTTCCATTAAAATTCCTTCTTTTAATTTCGACGTCAGATCATCTCAGTTCACAGGCTTTTGTGTTGGGCTAAAAATTTCAACGGACCACCTTGTTTCGGAGTCCAAACTTTCCCGGCCGTTGGATCAAGAGTGAGGGTTGAGAATCGGTAGGTGGAAAAATCCTTTCTTCATTCCCAAATAATCCCTAATAAAATCTCTCTCTTCCTCGTCCATTCCCACCAACAACCCTATTTCTTTCCCCTTTCTTCTCTCTCAAGCAAGCAGCAGCAGGGATGCGCCGAGCACGGGCGAGCAGTCCTCGCCCTGTTCCGTTCCGCGTCACGCCGGTCGCTTCCCCAGCTCGTCGCGCGGTGCCCCATCTCCGTCCCCGCCGGCCGCCGACGTCCCTATCCCGTTCGTCGCTCGCGCGTGCCGTTCCGCGCCATCCTCGTCAACTCCGAGCCGATCCCGTCGCCGACCTGTGTCGTCCGCCCCGACAGCACCGTATCCTCCCTCGTTCCGCGCGCGGCAGCCAGTCAACCCCTATCCGTTGGCGTCGCCGGTACTCCAAGTCGTTTCCGCATCTCGCCCGTCCCCGTGCGTGGTTCGTCATCCGGTTCCGTCCGCGTCGCCAGGTGAGATTCTCGTCGTCGTCGTCCTTTGTTCCCTGCTGGCCGATTCAGTGCTGATGCTCGTCGCGCGTGTGCAGGATTTAGCAGCCGTTGACCGATCTGTCAGGAAGCTTTGATCTAGAGTGCGATCTGCTGGAAGCCGTCGTCTGCTGCGCCGCCGGGCTTAACTTCATTTGTTTCGATCGGGCAACCGAACCCGTGGTGAGCTCTTCCGCTTCTGCAGCTCAGAGTTCTAGTTTTGCTTGAAGTCGTCGCCCGATGAGCTAGTACAGTTGAAGTTGAGTGAGTAGTGCGTTGTTTTGGAGCGTGTTCTTTGCGTCGGCTAGCCGTGGTAGATTTCCTGTCTCGTTGCCGTTCAGCTCGTTGTCAATCAGCAGGTTTTGTGAGTCAGCCTCGTTGGCTGATCTGGTTGGAACAGATGTCTGTGGTAGCTGAGGTTCCGGTCCAAGTTTTGTGCGCGTACTTGTAGATCGTGCTTAGTTCTGTAGTCCGCTGGGGGTCAGCGTGCCATAGTTTTCGATCTGTTCGTTCTATCCAGTGGTTCGGTGGTGCTAACGTGAAGTCAGAGCCTGAACTAAGGATACTCCATTTCTTCCGGAATATTTTTAGTATAGTTAATCTTTGGAAGTCTACGGGGAACTTTGTTTCATCTTCAAAGTTTCCTTAGGAAGTCTCAACTTCAAAGTTCCCTTAGGAAGTCTCAATAAATCCGTCTCGTCGAGAGCTTCATGTAGAACCATCCGGGTTCGTTTTAGAAACGTTTATCTTAGTAATTTAAATTTAAATTTAATTATTCAATTTAAATTATCGCATATTGAGTTTCTGATTTTTTTTTTCTGATGTTGTCCAGCCGGTGAAGTCGAAGAGAGTATCGCAAGCTCGCTCAGTTCAACGATTCGGATTTCGACTACGACTCCGATCTGTCAGGCAAGCCGTGTTTCTTGACCACTCTTGTACCCAGTATTTAAATTGCATGTTTTGTTTGAAACTATAATTTTTGCATGTCAACTGTTTTAAAATATGCTAGCAACATTCTCAAGCCATGCCATTTATCTTTCCATAAATTATGAGCCAATAGGATTGCTTAGTATTATTATTTTAATTTATTCTTAGTCTTGCTTAGTTGCATTTATTTACGATACTTCACACTTATCACTATAAAAATGTAATTTGTGTTAAATATTTTTGAACTGTAATTCAAATATGTGAGTTTTGCAAATAACTATATACTTACCATTTAGCAGGGGTTGGTTGGCGTATGAGGTGCTAAGGGACTTTTGAGAAGTCCCTATGAACGTACCTGTGACGGGTACAACGGGAGGTTCTGAGCTTGGACCTTCCATGAGACTTGTTGGTTGCTGGAGTTGAGGTTGGAGAGATTGCCTGCTCCGGTAATTAAAGACCGAGTCCTTCGAGCCTTGTATGCTTTGTCGATTTTCATGCACACCACGTCACCCTGTATGGGCGAAGGCTTGATCTTTGAAACTTGCCAAGACTGGTTGCTTCCCATAGACTGGCGGTGTTGTGTTAGTGTGAGTTGGATTGTGATCCTCCACATGAGGTCGAGATACCCCACCTGATCAGTGGTAGGCTATTCACAGCTCTAGTATCTGGTTGCGTAGGCGATTGGGATCTCTATCTTGGAGGACGGGTAACGCTAGTTAAAGCTTGTAGATGGGTCTTGTGTGGTCATTATATCGAGGGCTGCGGCCGCGGTCCATGTTATGACGCCACATCTCGTCGGTTCAGGTGCATACACTATGCAGAGTTACAGTCAATGCGCATTGCCACGTCCTTTGAAAGGACACTCTGAGTTGTGCTTCTCGATGAGTAGTTTTGTTTTCTTCCATCTATCTTCTGTTTTAAAATATTTTAGACTCCGATCTTTGAGCTGTGATCGGGTGTGAAGATTACACCTATATTTAAAATGAACTCTCATTCGGGATAACAGAGATCCCTGCGAGGCAAGATAATTAAATTTAACTGTTTTAAAATAAAACTTCTTGCATCTTCAAAATAAAAATGTTTAAACTTGCATTTAGCACTTGAGCCAGCTTTCATCCTTGAAATTACCCATGCATGTATACATTGTTGCTAAGTAGCACGTGTTTTGGTGACTATTCACGTGCTCACGGCTTTTCACGCCCTTCTCTTTTTCAGAGGTCAGCTAGAAGATTATTCTCTTCTGCTTTTCAGCCGTGGTTTGAGATTCGCTCCTGCACTCGAGTTGTCTGTGGAGGAGGAGGGTTGTCTTAGTGCTTGCTTCCGCATCTAATCCTTATTTACTCACTCTATTATGGTTTCTTGATTGATCACTTGTGATAAACGTGCTTGCCAACCTCTTGGAATTGGCGAAAGCATGTAAGATCGGGTCTTACCGAAAGGTAAGAAAACCCGGTCGTTTCACCTAATAAAACTACCGTAAAATAAAGAAGATCGAGAAGAATCGATAAAATCCAATGAAGTCTGAATAAGAACTAATTAAACTGCACAAAGAAAAATGCAGTGCATGTCATGCGTGATGCGGTTGTTATGATGCCTAGTGTAGCTTATGGAGAGTGTACTATGTTCATGCATGGAAAGCTACAGCGATGAGCTGCGCTTTCCCATGGTTATGAACAGGACAATCTATGTGTACCATCGTTTGTATCAGTGGTACTAGTGCCTCTATATGGACGTGAACTTATATGAGGCACGTACTAAGCGTGCTGTTGGTGCAAAGTGTATCATTTTATATTTATATCTACTTAGTTCTATTTACTACGAATTAATAATTATATTTTAGATTTATTTTAGATACCTTTATTTATTACCTAGATGATTACATGGGTGAATTATGTAAGCATTGTTTGGTGGTTGCAGTATATTGCCTTTATGCGGATGTGAATTCATAAAAGGCAATGTGTTGCGAGCACATCTGAGCTAAGGGTGTGTCATCGTATGGTAGATTTAATTTATAACTATTTAGTGATTAAGCTATATCGTGAGTGTGTTGTGCGTGTTTCTGTGACACGGGCTCATGAACAAGTATTCGTGTGTATCATGCACTCACACTTGTTGGTGATTTGTGCATGCATCGAAGTGTCATTGGTTGGGAAAGTGCAGAGGCATGGTGACACTAAAATAGTGCGGTTGGGGGTTACTTAGTGTTTTCCAAAAGGTGTGTAGTCCTAGAAGATGTGTGTTCTGCTGTGATCAGGTCAGTTTTGAGATCTGGGACACATGGGTTTGGTTGTGTCCCCACACCAGTTTTGTTGTTGTCGGGTGATCTATGGGTGTTTGGTTGGTGCTACAGCAATCGACCCAGTTGTAGGTCGTGGTCCCACAGGTTTGTCTGTGTCCGCGCTCTATGTCGGGGACTGTCGGGCGAGCTGTGACCATGCTGCGGGTCACGCAACCGACGCCATGTCCAGGACTCATGACACATGCGCGAAGTCCAGCTGTGACCCGGTTCCAGGTCACACAGCCGTGGTTGTGTCCAAGCCCCAGTTCATGTTCTAGTCGTGTAGCCGGTGACCCAGCTCGTGGTCACGCGGCCGTGGCCGTGTCCAAGCCCTAGTTCATGCTCTATTTGTGCAGCCGGTGTCCCAGCTCGTGGTCAAGCGGCTGGCACTGTGTACAAGCCTTTGGACACACGCCTTCGGCCCAACGGTGACCTTGCTTGTCACGTGGCTGTGATCGTGTTCGGGCCGCAGTTTGCGCGCGATTGGGCCGAGTGGTAATTGGTGTCCAGGACACGTGCTGACTACCATGTCCAAGCACTTGGACACGTGTCCAAGATACGGTGATGACTTGGTTCAGGGGTCACGTAGTCGTGACCGTGTCCAGATTCGTGGACACGTACCCCGGGTCCAGTGGTGACCCGGCTCAGGGTCATGGGATTGTGATCGTGTTCGAGTTTATGGACACGTGCCCCGGGTCCAGTGGTGACCCGGCTCGGGGTCATGGGATCATGACCGTTTTCGAGCTCATGGACAAGTGCCCCAGGTCCAATGGTGATCCGGTTCGGGGTCACGGAATCATGACCGTGTTCAAGCTCATGGACACGTGCCTCGGGTCCAGTGGTGACCTGGTTCAGAGTCACAGAATCGTGACCGTGTCTGAGCTCATGGACACGTGCAATCGGTCAATAAGTGATCGACATCTAGAAAACATGTCAACTCCTGTGTACAGTGCGAAGTGTAAGTGGTGTATGTGTGGCTGACCGGTGGGGTCACACGCCCACTAGCCAGAGGCCAGGGCCGGTGCTTCCTTCTTGCACGACAGAAATGCATAACGTTGGGCATAGCGTTATTGTTAATTACCTAGTTTAATTTATATAATTAAACTACTAATGCTAACAAGTGGTACATGTGCTAATATGGACTAACGCGTAAGAGTGAATGATAGTTAATTATTTAATTTTACATTCTATGTTAAACTACTAAAAATAGCAGCAGGTGACAACGACTCCAGGTGGGTGCAAAGGGCGTGGTGAGTCATATTAATTATTTAACTTCTATATATATGCATGTGTTTCCAGCAACTAACAAGTAATTAATTAACTTTCTAATATGTATATAGTGCACACTAGTAGTGGGCTATTAGTATTACGATTCTAACTTTAATTTAGATTACATAAAGCTAACATAGGTATGCATGCTAATGCAAGCTAAATAATGAAATCACGCTAAGGTGTGGTGCACACTAACTATTATGAAACTATACTAGGAACAGATCACGATAAAAGACTCGCAATAAAAGTCGGTAAACCTATAAAAAGAATAAGTAGTTAAACTCCGCTAAAACTTACTATTGAGAAAAACCATCATGATCGGATGTTGGCTGAAGTTTGGATGATTAGATGTGATGGTGCTTGAGGCAATGATTCTAATGGTGCTGAAATCATTGGAAACATAATTAGGATCAAAAAGTTATAGTGATTTGATTGCATATGGGTATGGTAGGGACCTGTCTGTAGATATTGAAAAGTTTAGGGTAACTCAGTGTAAAAGTGCAGGGACTAATCTGAAATTATCGAAGGACCAGCAGGGACCTACATGTAATCACAGAAAGGTATGAGGGTCTGAATGTAAAGGAATAGGACTGTATTGAAAATAATACAGAAGTTTAGGGTCTGTGTCAATGTACTTAAGTTAAATATTGATGTCAGAGAAGTATGAGGGTGTTTGTGCAAAAAGGGGATTTTCAACGAGGGGGCTGCTTCGTCCAAAATGGTGGACCGTGTCCATGGTCCAGTGGACCGCAGTGAGAGAGCTGGTCCACGGCGAGTCCACGGCCTCGCCGTGGTCCACGGTGGCGACCCGGCGGCAGACCAGCCGGGGAGGTCCAGGACCTAGCGGAGCAGTTCGAGGGCGACTCGGGGATCCTTTCAAGGGCCTCAGACGCGCTGAGGAGGCGCCGTGCGGCGTCGGCAGCTGAGGCAGTCGGTGCACAGTGCCGGCGCACGTCGCTAGGCCGGTTGTGGCGCCTGGGAAGCAGGGGACCAAGCATAGGAGGGACAGGGCGGTGCTGTGGTCCCAGTGCTGGCTCTATGTTTTGAGAGGCCCTGGGCAAACTCGACGCCGGGGCCCTCAAGCGGATCTCCTCAGGACCCCTCATCATGGCACAGTCACCGCTTATTTGCTCGTTTGTCTGCCGTCGCCGTGCATGCCCGCGACTCCCCCGTTACCGGCCGCTACTCGCGTTGGGAGGTCGATTCCCAGGTCCTTGAGCGATGGAATATATAACTGACTTATAAAATACTCTCTCCGGTTTTAAATTATTGACACCATTGATTTTTAACATCAACTTTGACCATTCGTCTTATTCAGAAAATGTGTTCAAATGTGTAAAATTATTAGTCATAATTTAAATTCTACTAACGATAAATCAAATAATAACAAAATTTTACACATTTAAACAATTTTTTTGAATAAGACGAATGGTTAAAGTTGATGTTAAAAGTCAACGGTGTCAATATTTTAAAACCGGAAGGAGTATATGCTAACAAAGTAACTAAGAAAAAACATAAACAATCATTGAGCAAGATTTGCATTTACATCTTCTCTAGGAGCTCTAAGCAGCTAAGCCGCTGATCCTCGAGAGCCAAGACCATCTGTAACAGGCAACAGCAGCCAGCAGGAATGATGAACCGGTTTTGTGAGAGAATGGAGAGTGCAAAAACAGCAACGTAGGCAATGAACCCGAGCCTCAATCGTGCGGAGGGTCCGAGGGACCAAACTGCGGCTTCTTATCGTCGCTGAAAGTGTGCAGAAAGAATGAACACACGACCTGACGAAGAAGCAGAGAAGGATTCATATCGTCTGCGGTTGTTCGTTTAATGCAGAGATAGCATTAGGTGCACATATCCACCGTTCATTTTCAATCCACAACTGTCACTGTTTTTATTAAAAAAAATCGCGTAGCGTGTCTGTTCTTTCTCGCGCCTTGCTCATTTCTCTGCCCGTGTTTCCGTGACATGCATGAGTTAGTACTCTAATACTAATCTTATCTTCAAACAGATTAGTACTCCTACTTCAAATATGTTTCTGACTACCCGCACATCCCCGCTTCTCATCTTAGCCTCAAATACTTTCCCGTTTTCAATTAGCACTCCCAATACTATTAAAATAAATACTCTCACTTTTCTAATTGTTACTGTTGTTAACTTTAAATTTTTTTGGTTAATTGAAATCATTTGTCAATGCTAAATGACACGAAACTTAAATGTAAAGTTATTTTAGGACAGAGAAGAGTATTTATTTGAAGTACTAGTAATTTTTTAATACATTTGTCTTATTAGAAATAGATAGAACATTCTTATTAAAAATAGATACTACATTTGTCTTAGTAAAATTATTTAAAGTATGGACTTTTCTCTTAGGAATATAATCTTCATATGCTGCATTAATCAATCCCTACAAATTGGTGGGACAAGCTCATTCATTAAGAAAAGATTAATACTCCCTCGGTATTTTTGTTTATAGGTTATTTTGGGTCTGGGCATGGAAATTAAAAAAATTAAAAAATATGAGATGTTCTGAAAACGAGAAGAGAGAGAGAGTGGAGATGTATTGGAAAGAGAAAAAGTTTTTTCGGACTTATAATTTGGAAAAACTTGAGAAGCCTAGAGTGACTTATAATTTGGGATGGAGAAAAATTATTTAGTATATTTTTAATAATTAAGTTTATACTACTATATATTTAGTGTTTATGAGTATTAATATATTAATTCATGGTTAATTTGTGAACTAATTACTAAAAAAAATTAGTATTAATTAAGTAATTTTATAAATTAGTAAGTATTAATTAAGCCGTGATGTGCAGGTAGGCGGAATAATATTTGGAGTACTAATTTGTTTGAAGTTAAGATTAGTATTTGGCGTGCTAATTTATGTCACGGAACAGCATGGAGAGGGATCGAAGATGCTGCGAGAGAGTAACAAAATGGTTAGGCTCATTTTTAATCAAAATCTGTGGCAGCCGCATATCCTAAAACAAACGGCAGATATGAGTTCCTAATGTTGTCTCTGCATTGAACACACAACCGCAGACGATATGGATCCAGCAGAGAACTATGGGAATTTTTTCAGCTGCCACCAACTGGCTACCCCCATCACTACCCAGCGTCATTACTACTTCCGTTTGCATGTCCACTAACCTCAGCCACCACGCAACAAACCACAGAGCTCCATGATGGGGATTTTTTTCAGCTGCTACCTGCTAGTACTATGTGTACATACGTATAATTTTTTGGGCCCCTTTTTTCACCGGGCCTGGGCGGTTGCCCTCATCACTCCGGCCCAGAGCCGGCGCTGTGTGGTCCTGGCCGTGGGCTCCGGCAGGCCGGGAGGTGTCGCAGGAGGCCGGCCACGGAGAGGAAGGCGGCGCCCAGCAGCGACGCACGGCCGTGTTCCACGGAAATCAAAAGGCTTGGGAGGTAGGAGACGCCGAGCAGGTGGCGCACGTGACGCTGGGAGGGGAGCAGCTCGCCGGAGGGCAGAATCAAGGTGGCGCAGGGAGAAATGGCTGGAGACGAATGTGGAGATTGGGGCCTGATTCTGGCTTTCTGGGCACTGGTAGTTGGGCGCCGCAAGTTGTTGGGGGCACGGCATGGCTGGGGAACCACGGCGCTGCGCCGGCGACAGAGAAGGGCGGCGCGCGACGGCGTGCCAAAGGGGAAAATGAAGTTGCTGCTCAATTCAGCAGCGATTGAGGACGGCTGCAGGATGGTGACGGAGAGGAGGCGTAGGTGGTGCAGCCTCTGCCGGAAGGGGAGGTGCTTGCCGGAGGAGCGGCTCCTGGTGAAGACTGAGCGAGAGTGGTGCTCGAGAGAGAGAGAGAGACAGGCAAGGGAGGTTGAATGGGACTCGGACACGACGATGGGATCGTGTCCCTCCCACTCTGACAGGTGGTATCGTGGAAGGCTTGCATGCCCACCACGGATGAAGGGTGCTGGCACAAGGTAGATGGAGAGGTTGGAAAAGGAGGCTGGCAGGCGGGATCCACAGAGCAGGTAGTATGGTTCAGCTCGGTTTACCGCTTACTCCCTCCGTTTTTTTTTACTATCACCGATAGTTCAAACGAAAGTGTTTGAATTGTTGTCATCGTTGAATCAACAATGCTACGCTACCTTCCGAATTTGCCCCTCATCATCCTAGCCATCATGCCCCATCCCGACCATCGCGTTCTTCCTCATCTCCGCTCAACATGTCTCCCCGGGCAGCGCAAGCCAAGTGACTTCGCACACTCTCGCGAATTGATCTGGCGGCGGCGCGTGTGAAGTGACGGCGTCGGGAGCAAGCAGTCGACGAGATCCACCCCATCCTGGCCATCACTCTCCCGGTGAAAGTTCCTCGCTGCCGTGGCCCCTCGTCTTCACACTCTCAACGGGCCGCAAAGGCTCCTCTCGCGCCATGGCCTCGACATCTGAAGTCAGAACAGAGCGACGCAGCAAGCGGAGCTTCGGAATCCGGGTCCGGTGCAGTAGGCGGAGCTTCGGAATCCGAGGGCAGTGCAGCAGGCGGAGCTTCGGAATCCAAGGGTGGCGCAGCTGACAGAGCTTCGGAATCTGGGGGCGGCGCAACAGGCGGAGCTTTGAAATCTGGGGGGCACCGCAGGCGAAGCTTCGGATTCCGGGGGCGGCGCAAGCGGAGCGACGGCTTCGGGGGCAAACAGTGCAGTGAGATATTGTGGCAGCAAGTCTGATGTTGAGGGGCAGGGCAGGGGGGGCGTGGTTGGAGAATACAACCGAGGGCAGACACGGCAGTATTTTTGATCCTTAATCGTGTCAAACCTGTCAGAAACGACAGTAAAAAAACGGAGGGAGTAAGTATTTTGGGATAGAACCGGGAAGAGCAAACGAACTTAATTAGAATTGAAATTTGGTAGGATGAACCTATAACATGTGTTCTACAACATAAGTGACATGCACTGCGTTTTTCAAAGAGAACAGTAAGTTATGGAATTTTGAAAATGGTTAATCGTTAAGGAGGTTGTCTGCTGGAAGAACGGATCATTTATTCAACGGTCTGTCTATTTTGTTTTGAAAATCGAACTTTTGAAGTTCAGATGGGTTTGAAATTGTGTGGAGTCGTAGAATATTTTATAACGAACAAACTTTTCTTTTGGGG
Source organism: Zoysia matrella (assembly GCA_001602295.1). NCBI lineage: Eukaryota > Viridiplantae > Streptophyta > Magnoliopsida > Poales > Poaceae > Zoysia > Zoysia matrella. Next base: position 41,559 of record BCLG01003427.1, read on the forward strand.
TCATCTACAAATTAAATTTCAGTTTTGTACTATAAAATTCCGAGAACAGGTAGCTGATTAAAAAGAGTAATTTACTTTGAATATGGTCAAATATGATCCAACCGAATTGGATGGGTTTGGAATTCAAGGGATTGGATGTATTCAAAACTTGAATGGAACACGAGAAAACAAACGACAAGGAAAGGATAAAATAAAAAGGCAATCACTTGTCACACTCAAAATTTGATATTTTCAAAATTTCCAATTTTTTATTGTTTTGATTAAGTGAGAATTTTGATCTTCGAAATAGGAAAGAAAAGAAAAAGATGAGGAGGAGAAAGAAAAATTGTTAGGGTTTGGTTAGAAAAATTGTTAGTTGCGAAGCTTTTATTAGAAATTTGTTTAGCAGCGAGGATGTTTATTAGAAAAATTTTGAATTTCATGTTTTTAACTCTAGGGCAAAATTTAGGATATGACAGGTACCCAAAGGCTCAAAATTCAATCTCATTGGGTATTCTGATGCGGATTGTGCCGGATATAAAGTTGACCGAAAGAGCACATCGGGGACTTGTCAATTTTTAGGAAGGTCCCTAGTGTCTTGGTCTTCGAAGAAACAAAATTTCGTTGCCCTATCCACAGCCGAAGCGGAGTATATGGCAGCCGGTAGTTGTTGTGCTCAACTTCTATGGATGTGACAAACTCTAAAGAATTATGGTTACACTTTGAACTATATTCCACTCCTATGTGACAATGAGAGTGCCATAAAACTTGCTTACAACCCTTGTGAGCACTCCCGAACTAAACACATAGGCATCCGGCACCACTTTCTAAGAGACCACTCCATAAAAGGGGACACAGAAATATCCCATATGTCCACGCAAAAGCAACTAGCCAATATCTATACCAAATCACTAGATGAGAGATACTTTTGTGAGCTTAGCAATGAGCTAAATATACTTGATTCTCGGAACGTGGTTTGAGATGTTGCACATCTGATGTGTCATAGGTTAGATCTTTGAAAACAAGAATGTTTTGCAAAATTTCTTGTGTGTTTTGTTTTGAAAAATCAAAAAAGAATTTACAAAATTTATTATGACAAGTGTGATCATAGTTGATTGATTGATTGTTCCTAATTACACTTAGCATAATTGTGTTTTCGAAATTTTATCCAAGAGGATCACTTTCTCTCCACTTAGAATCTATTCCTTGATTCTACCAAGCGGGATCGGACAAGTCCGGACCACGGGTCTCTATTTAAACCCCCTAATCTTCTTCCCAAACAACCACTTTCATTTTCTCTCTCCTACCCCCAACCCTAGCCGGCGACTCCGGTGGCGATCCGACGATTCGACCAGTAGAAAGTTGATCCCCTCCATGAAAAAGCTTCTCCACCCTCGGACTAGTCTGGAATCTCAAGAGTCTGACCTCCTTTTGCTCTCGTTTGAAGGTAATCTCCTCTAGGGTTTTGAGTATGAAATGTGGTTGTTCCGTTCATAGGTTTCAAATCCCTTCCGTGAGGTCACTTCTATGAAGCTATAAGTGCTTTGTATGCAATATGGCTAGCAGTTGTGGTCAGATCTATGAGTTGTACGAATTGCTCTTTTTGTGCACTGTTGAACTTCAGACAAGTCCGGACTGCTGGACAAGTCCGTGTGAGACAGACCAAATTGAACAATCTCAATCAATTCTTGATTGTTCATCCTCACATTCTTTCAACTCTTTTCAAATCTAATCCAGGTCTCTCTATTCAGCATCCATCATGTTAGACCGTGTCGGTTCATCAAATAGGACCACAAAGAAAGTGGGATCCAAGAAGAGAAAGATAGCTCTCCCAGTTGTTCAGCATGATGATGAAGAAGAGGTTCAAGAACAAGAGGAGATCAATAGGAGAATGTCTAAACCACTTGATCATGAGAGAGGCAGGTGTGGTACACATTACATGAAGAATGCGTCTTCAGCTGTCATAAGAAGAAAGAAGGATTGCTATTCAGTGGGTAAGGAATGCATTGATACTAGATTCTGGAGTTTATTTCATGCAGATTACTACAACTCAGTCTATATGGCAATGAAGAATCCATTCATTGAGATGCAATGGGTTGATTGGGAGTACATGTCAAAGAAAGATCACCCCGTGTTCAATGAGGTTATTCAGGCTTGCGAATTCCACAGAATCAAGAATATTCTGGGATTCCAATATCCGTGGAACAAGGCAGTGCTTACCCAGTTTTATGCTACTCTTTACTATCACCCTACAGGAGATGCCAGAATTTCATGGATGACAGACACGGATAAGTACACAGTCACCTTGAGGTAGTTTGCTAATGCTATCAGTTTCTGTGGTGGTTTCTCAAGTGAGGTCCGCATACACAATGAGTCAGTGCTAGATGTCAACGACATGGACTTTATGTATGACCCCTCTTCACACTTCTCTCCACCAAACACCACTGGGTTCCTTCCTTTTCATAAAGTGATGCATCGCATAACTTCTGAGAAGACGATGCATCAAATCTTCATGATCATGCAAGAAACCTGCTCAAGTGGTTGGGAGGTCAAGAAAAGTTCAACACTTTTGACTTCATGCTTTTAGAGATCCTTGACATCTCTCAGAAGCCAAATAGGGCATGTGCTTATGCTCCCTATATCTTGTGCATGATCCAGAAAGTCACCAAGAAAGTGTTTGTGAAAGAGGAGTCTCATAAAAGACTTCAATCTCAGCTGCCAGCTACAATGTCTAGCGCTCAAACTTCTACCCGTACCTCCACAAGAAGGACCCCTGCCAGGACTCCTCCTTCCTCCTCCCGTGGTAGAAGTGGGCTGTTCAAGATTCTCAAAGGGTTCTTTCAGATTTGCAAGAACAATGATGCCCAAGCTCACCAAGAAAGGATTGCAAGGAAGAAGAACACCAAAGCTATAAAGGAATGGCACCAACAGCAAAGCATCCCTCGATCACCGGACAGTTCAAACATTGATGAAGTTTCTCCTACATTTGATCCTTTTGCTGATCTCACACCCGAGGAGCTTGCATACTTTGGTCAGCCTCAAGAGGAGGATTTGGATGAGATCGAGGAAGTTGAGGAAGATGATGAGGAGGAGGAATCCAAGTAGTGGCTGCCATCTATCTCTCTTTTCCCTCTTTTTTGTGTCTTGATGCCAAAGGGGGAGAAAAGAATCTACCATTATCCTTTATCTATTGTTGGTGTGATCCTTATGGACTTGTTTTTTTTTTCTTTTTAACTCTTGGCTTGTAATAACTCGTACCCTATGATCTATGCTTGTGTGGTGAACCTTTGTGATGATGTGGTTTGCTTTATCTATCTTGTTGCATATCATCCTTGTTACAAGTTAAAGTTTGTATGAGCTTCCATCTCTATCTTAGTATGTTTTTAACTATGCATGAACTTAGGGCGAGCTTGTCTTATCTTTAACAAGTAACCACTTGTTTATCTTTGTAGCTTCTTAATAGTTATCATCAATTCACTCAAAAAGGGGGAGATTGAAAGTGCATCTAAAATCCCGTGTGGATTTTGGGATGAATTGTGACAAGCAATAGAAGCTTTTGATGGTACTTTGTGAGTATGTGTGCAGGGATATGGTTAAAAGGAAATACGATCGACCCCTAAAAGAGAAAAGAGGAAAGACGGTTCCACGACTGCAAGGCGTCTCATTTTTATCTTGTTGAGTCATAGAACCACCGTACTATCAAGGGGGTTCAGCAAATCCTTAAAATAAAAACGGTTAAGTGCTCTCCCATTCCTTGCATTTCCAGCATCCATGTTTCCTGTTCCTGCCTACTGATTACAGACTTGTCCGGTTTCCCGGACTTGTCCGTTCAATGGCAAGACTCCAGAGAGGGAGCACGTTGCTCACCCCGGACTTGTTCCGGTGCCAAGACTTTTCCGGCACCAGACATATCCGGTCCAAGCCACGGACTCCAGAGAGGTGTCACTCCGGCAGAGCCAGACTAGTCCGCTAGCGGACTTATCCCCAAGTCGAGCGGACGCCAGAGAAGGAGCACCCCGTTACCACCAAACTTGTCCGCTGGGCAGGCAGACTCTAGAACGGTAGCACCTCGATTTGGCCGACTAGTTCGGGCTTTTTCCCCGGACTCCAGAGAGATGACCAACTATCCGTTGAGCTCGATGTCCAGACTTGTCCAGCCCTCTGGACTAGTCCGCTCCTAGAACTTTTGGAAAGTATTTCTTGATTGATCTATATAATCCCTTGCCCCCAACATCTCAGGCTTACCAAAACCTTGCGCCTCATTTTGAATCATGCCCTGAGACCTTCTGAGATCTACTCCACCTCTTCCCAAGTTCTTCATTGAATCTCTTAGGGTTTGATTGAAGGAAGAGGAGATCGTGAGTGTTTTTCACCTCTTGTTTGCATCAAGCATTAGATTGTTTTCTTTGCAAGTATTGCTGGCCTTATTACTTTTGGAGATTCATCTCCTAGATGGTTAGGTGTCACCCCGAATCCATCAAGACCATTGTGGTACAATCCGGGAGGTTTGTATCATCCTCATTTGACTTAGTGAAAAATCAAACTGATCTTTGTGGTCGCCTAGAGAGGTTTAGGGTTGAGAGAAACCCGGTCCTTCGTGGATCCTTCAACGGAGACGTTGGCTTCTGTGTGGAGCGGTCAAAAATTTCTGGGTCTCTTGTCTCCGTTTTGTCTTCGTTTGATCTTTCCGCTGCCCTCACAGACTAGTCCGCAGAAGACCGGACTTGTCCGCTCCACCCAACCGGACTAGTCCGTGTTTTGGTTTTACTGATCAAATTATTTTAAGTAGCGTTTTTTCAGATCATTGCCTATTCACCTCTCCCTCTAGGCAACTTTCAACAATGAATTTGCAATACTAACTTTTTGACCCTTTGCCAAAAGCATGTAGTCAACGAGCAATATTTATTATATTGAATCTGGCTGTTCATAATTTGTTGTCCATATATGCATATTTTTTTCAATATTTCTAGGCCGTTTGAAAGAACAATGGTGCACCAATTATTAGAATCATCACAAACTTTTCCATTGTAGAGTTCCAACTTGTGTCTGGCTTCGCTGTAACGCTCAACATATGAGAGAAATTTCCTTCCATCCAAAAGAAAGAGTGGGTGCCTTGTGTGCCACCAAAAATTTCTTGTTTCCTTAATTATCTACTATCAGACCTGAATTTCATGCCTCTCATCACCTACACATCGAAGTTCACTTCTGGTTAGCGATGCAAGTGGTCATTACCCACGAGCTCACATCTAGTTTAAATTTTATAGGCAACTTGCAAATACCTACAAAATTTATGCTAGATGAGGTCCTCGCATGTATCCACCTGTATCCCTGCTTCTGGTGGTCACAAGACAAACACAAGCACCTAAGCTCTGCAGGCTTAATCTACTGATTGAGTTTTCAGTTACTTGTTGAGGGATTATAACTCGTTGTCACCACCTACGTACGCACCAACCGTGCTGTTGATGATCCCATGGAGAGAGAAAACGTCGATGTAGCAGCTAAATGGATAAATTGTTGTTACATAGTCCCTGTATCCATCGGTTATGACCTCGGCAGCTACCAGATTCCCTAGCAAATGACTGTAATCCTGTGAGGATTGATTCATCCTCTCTGCCGTTGGACTGCTTCAATGTATATAGGTGCAAAGTTCTTTCATGTCATTGCTGACGACTGAATTCATAGAAAAAATTGGGGGATGGCAAGAATAGTTATACAGCTCAAGTAGGAAAGTCACCAGAGCTAATTTCAGATCCAGTGGAAGCATATACTGACCAAAAATGCAGGACGATTGGTGACCAAAAGAGTTGTCTATGAACCATATGAATATTTTTTTTGAGGAAATCAAGAGAGAAATTTCCTCGAACATCGTCTCAAAATAATCTGTCCCAATACCCTCTATAGTAACCATATATATTTTACTAAAGTGCAGTTGGTATATTTAATAATGTTGAGTTTGTAGCATAGAACAAGATCACAAAGAGTAAAAGATTGATTTCAGAGTGTCACTTGACCTATTGCACCATCCTCTATATAAAGTATTTAATCCCACTAGATATGCTTCTCTTTCTATCACCATTCAACACTACCAACATTCAGGGTCATTAGAGATGAATTCCTCCTTAATGAGAGATGTAGTTTATATCCATCATTAAATATATATCACTAGTGTGAAGCTAATGGTGTGAAAAGCTACTGTTCACATCATTAGTACTACCCGTCCTTAAATTCTTGACACTTTTGACTTTTGGGCATCATGTTTGAATATTCATATTATTCAATTTTTTTATAAATATAAAAATAAATTAGTCATTTTTAAAACATATCTTATAATAAAACTAATCACAATAAATAAATGATATTTTATAATTTTTTAGACGGAGAGGCAAACATGACATCTAAAAGTCACAATTGTCAAGAATTTAGCGATGAAGGTAGTAGCACTTTAAGTGATGTGCGTATTGTCATGGATCCATTTGTACCATTTATATATTGAAATTCTATGGAAAACTTATCTTAACAACACTTGGAAGTTTACTTGAATTTGATTACTCCATCACGATCGCGTAGTTTTCTGGAGCACAACAGGAAGTCAAACTCACATATTAAAATACATGTTACAGAAGTGGCTGGACTGAGGTAGTATAGTATTATGAGGTTTCCTGCATTCTTTTGATCAGAAACAGTGTCCCTCGTTGCCCTTGCATACACGACACATCACAATATACAGAACTAAGTTCATAAGTTGACCCTAGAATTTGAATTGAAACTATACGCGCCACACTATAAACAAGACCAAAACTACTCTATAAATGGAAACATATTGTAGCATAGATACCAACTAGGAGTTAGCCAGACACCATCTTTCATCGCCACCATGCTACACATGCGGTCCCTCTACCTCGTTCTTCTTACGGCCGTCGTGCTCCTCTCGTCGACGGCAACAGCCGACAACAACGACGAGGTGACGGCGGAGGTGAACCCGCTATACCACAGGTGTCGGGAGGATGGTGTCCAGTACACGCCCAGCAGTCCGTACTTGTCCAACCTCAGGGCTCTGTACGAGGTTCTCGTGGCCAAGGCAAGCATGTCAAACTTCGTCTCCGGCGCCATCGGCCAGGCGCCAGACGCTGTCTACGGCATTGTGCTCTGCCGTGGCAACTACGGTGGCGCCTCCTGCGCCGAGAACCTTCACAAGGCGTTCGAGAACGCGATCAACAAGGGCTTCATCTGCCCGTTCTACAGGGACGTCACCATCTACTGTGACCAACACATGCTCAGGTTCTCCGGCGATGATTTCCGCCGTGACGTCTCCAACAGGCCGGCATGGGTCGCGTGGAACATGAACAACGTGACCGGTGCCTCCGGCAAGAGCTACGGCGAAAAGCTCCTGAAACTGACCAACGCGATCGTCGCTGACGCGGCGAGCTCTTCAGACCGGTACGCGACGGGGGAGCTGTGGTTCGGAGGCAAGGAGGTGAGCACGGTTTACGCGCTGGTGCAGTGCTGGTCTGACTTCACGGCGGACGAGTGCCGGACCTGCCTCGCCGAACTCGTCGGACTGATGCCGAAGTGGTTCCGCAATAGCAGTTCCGGGGATTACCGCGTCGGCTGGAGGATTCTCTGGTATGGCAGGGGCTGATCCCGATCTTTCGATGAGAGGAGGATAGCTTCGATTTGGGGTGGATTCGACGTTGGCTGTCCGACTACAACAACCAACAGGGTTGCTGCGCCTTAGCAACAGGTACACCGGCTCCGATTTGTTGTTGTTCTTGCTGTGCCAAGAACAACCCTGAACCTGCGAGCAATCGAGAACAAGCAA
>BCLG01003428.1:0-23058 GCA_001602295.1 Zoysia matrella
TCCATCTCTATGTACATAAATATTGGTACATACATGTGCAAATCAAAGGCACATTGATGACCGATATCTGATCGGTGGTAAACATACGAGGAGAGCAAAACAGGTAAAAAGTGAGATAAGACAAGTTTGAGTGAAAGATAAAAAACTTGGATCCCTTTTGAATCCAGTTGGATTCTAAAATCCAGATAAAAAAATCTGATAGTGTTCCAAACAGGTGAGTTTTCAAAAGATTATAAAATCTTATAAAATTTCATGAATTTAAATTTTACTCAAAATTTTATATATCATAATACAAATTAATATACCTAAAATGATAAAATCACGTAATTCAAACAATTAAGATTTAAAATTTTTAAAATTTGAATTATAGAATTCAAGAATCCAGCTAAAATCTTATGAACCAATCGGTAGAGATTTTAGAATCCTAAAATCCAAATTTTAGAATCCAAGAATCCAAAATCTGAATTCTAGGATTCAAACAGGGCCCAATGGTAATCTGATATTGCACACTGAATGCAGGTCTCTCTCTCTCTCTCTCTCACCGTCATGCGCTCTTCTTGCATTAGCATAGAAAAGCTTTTCCTAACATGGCAACAAGTAATCACAAAAAACAGCAAAACTAAACAACCCTCTGAAGATAAAACTCTAATGTAGACGGTAAGCTCAGCAGGCTTGCAGCAAAATGCAATTTGATACTGTAACAGAAATGTTTACAGCTTGAAGGTGAAGGGCATTGGGCTCATCAGAGCAATGGTGTAGCTGAAAGGGACTAATGCTAGAAGCCGAACAGGGATTCATCCTAGCAGCCTAGTAGCAGTTATTTCACCCAATCAACCACACGACCAATGCAATATCAGACAAAGCCTTACAGACACAGGAAATGCAAATGGATTGTTTCCACTTGAAAAAAAAAATCTGGACCCAAACTGCACGAACTGCAACACCGAATCAAAAGACAATAGCCTCGTTTCTTGCTCCATCATTCTACTCTATCTTTACTTCCAAATGTTCCACCAGGCGCATCGATGGTGAGATTAGGTCCGGCGTCCTTGACCTGACTCCCGCGAAGTGCGGGCACGCGGAGCTCCACCCATGCGTTGGCTGTTGCTGGGAAGGAGCCAACAGAAGGAGCTCACCATTGCTCGAGCGATTGAGTTTTTGGACATGGCCGAGCACTGGTGGAAGAAAGAAACGGACTTCACAGGACGAGTACACACTCGCGTATAAAGGTGAAGGCAAAGATTTGCAATACGTATTCAATACAAAGGATCTAAGATGGAAACAACAATCTGTGATAGTGACCCCAGTGCAAGAAACGAAAATCTTTACCTTACGCGAGCGGACACTCTTCAGTTTATCTTTCTTCGAACTGATCTCGCTCTGGCGTGAACTTTTTATCGAAGGAGAGGAAGGGTCTCGAGGCTGTGCATTTAAGAGGAAGAAAACTCTGAACTCGAGGAGACGCACCGCTATACGAGTACCAAAAATCCGGACTCAGGCTTCCAGACTACTCCCTCCACAGAGCGGCGAAACCAAGAAAATCAGCACGCTGTGCTGCGGTCTGTGAGCAGGAGAAAGTAAAGTTGGTGTGCTATTAATATGGGTGTGTTTGATTTGTTACATATGACAACTCTTTTAAAATTTGACTTTATCAACTTATGGTCATTAAAAAAATTAAAGAAATGTGAATTTGGTTCGTTACCTTTTTCAAAATTTGGCATGTACGAAGAAAATTGCGTTTGGATAGTTACCGTAACAAAATTTATTAAATTATTCTTTAATACATAGGGTCTCAATATTATAAAAAAAATATTGGAGAGAATATGTTGAACTGAGATTTTATTTTGAAGATTTAATTACAAGGAATATAATGATGTATTTTAAATGCAATTTTGATCTACCATTTGTGAGTAATTGTCACTTAATTGTAGCTAACAAAAAATTTTGGAATCCGTGAGTGCTACTGACGTGCTGCCACGTTGCTGGGCCATCGGTGGCCTGGGCTTCCAAAGCGCGGGCTGTTGAAAGCATTGGCAACACCAAAATTTTTGTTGGCAAATCAAATCTTGGAAGAAAACCAAATGAAAGCCAAATTTCATAGGTACACCAAAATTTTGGTAAAGTAAATGAAGATCACAAACCAAACACATCCATGTCCCACTTTCCGAAAAGCAGCTTTTGTTTAGTATAAAATCAAAAGCAGATCTGAACTTGCTTTTAGAACGACGGTTATATATATTATAATTATAATATAACTATATTTATATTATATAATTATATATTACATAATTATAATTATATATTACAATTATGTAATATAATTATAGTATAATATATAATTATAGTTATATATACTACATAATTACATATAATTATGTATAAATTACATAATTATAAATATGTATAATTATATTACATAATTATAGTTATATAATATAATTATTACATAATTATACTTTTATTATAATTATATATATTACATATTTTTAATTATATTATATTTGTAATTATATAATATAATATAATTATGTAATTATAATATGTATATATTACATATAAATTATTTTGCAATTTCATAACTTCACAGCTGCTTTAAACTAAACGAATTTTAATTTTCTCACAGCTTATATTCTATAACAACTTTTTTATAGTTTTTTTTCCGGCTCCCAGCTGAATCAAACACTAAGTCTCCACCCCATGCTGTGAAATACTCGCAACCTTCTTGCCCATCGAGCGAGAGAGAGAGGGGCAACGTTGGTAAGCGAGCCAGTGTCGGTGGAGTGTTTTTTAATCAGGTCGATGCTCTGCGGAGTAATGCTCTGCGAAGCCTTGGAAACCAGTCTGGGAAGCCTTGCTGCCGCTCCTTCTTCATTCCAGTCTGCCGTGGCTCCAAGTTAAAGGGGCTTCCAGATTTTTTTCTTACTCTGCTGCCACATCGCTGAGTCGACGGCGAGATATATCTGTTATTTAGATCCAACGGTTATAGATTTTTTGATGATGTGGAAGAATGTGGGGGCAGAAAACCGAGCTGGTTTAGATAGAAAAGAAATTTGTGAAAATAAACATTGCTTAGACTATCACTAGCTAGCTAAGTCTGTCAAACCTCGTAGTATTTATGAACCAGAAAACAAGGGGACCCATTGTATTTTCTGCTGCAATATCAGACAAGCAGTAAGATAATTATTGCCAACCCTAACACGCCTCTTGGTTATACATTGTTGTTCCTCAACATATACATTGTATTTTTTATCATATAAAAGCTTCTGCAATGTTGATATTCAGATATGAGGCCCCTTAAGATATTTAGTTGGCATGCCACCTGGTCGAAGATTCATAACTATGAGAGTTACTTTTCATACAAGAAAAAAATCACCTGATGTGTTTTGCATTTGGTTGATTTCACCTGAAATTGACATGCCACTACAATAATCCTTTGTGCTCTATGCATGGCCGCGATAGTATTAATATCACGGGAGTCTAAACATTGTTCAGTTACAGATATTGCTTTTTCGCCTGTCAGCCATCATCAATAACATATCTGAAATGTCCTCTTAGACTGCGAGAGTTTATTAAGGTTTTCATAACTTACTATCTTATCTTGCTTATGTTTACGATCAGTAAAATTTTTGGATGGATGTATCATTGAACTATGATCAGTTATTTTTCTCCTTGTGTGTTAAAGAGGCATGGTTCAGTTATGTCTTCATGGTTTTGCTCTGCGCTCTTCATTATACGGAATATCATATTCATACATCATAAAACGAAAACAAGTGCGGCAACACCGCACGTGCTTTCTAAGTAGGCACCTAAGAGCATCTCTAGAAGATCCTTATAAAATTAGTTCCTAAAACTATTTTTTAAAAATTAAAAATTGTAAGAGATAATTTTTTCCTGATCCACATATTGATCTCCTTAAAGTTTATATAAAAATACTTTAAATTGAGTCGTGTCAGCATTTAGGGCCACAACTGCATTATCTCTCTTGGGACAAGAATGATTGGATTTTGAACATTTCCTTTATTTGTAGCTACAAAAAGAAGAGTTTAGAGAGATTTTTTTTTTAAAAAGGAACCAACAGAAGATAATTCAATTTCATTAATTAAAGAAGGACGTAAGTGACCCAGGGTGAAAGGAGCAAGGCGGACAAAATTAGTTGCAAAGAGCCAAGGGCTATTCTCCTAGGGAGAGTTGTGCGAGATGTCATGCTCCCGCCATCATCCAAGTTTAGTGCCTCTTCTTTTATTTTTGGGACCAGCGATGCCGCAGGTAGTTCTTTGCGATGGAAGATCCGTTAAAATAACGTTGGTTGTTTTGGGGCCCTGATGAAGTCTTTTTTTCCCCGATGAAACACCAATAATCTCGTTCAGCGTTGTTTTCGTTCACCTTTTCGAGATGCCCTAATTTCACCTTGACGGTTACTCCAACTTTCAAGTTGTCCTCATTTTATTTGTATATTATTCAATTACATCACACATATGTCACTCGTGTAAACATTACTGTAATAAGCTTATTAAGCGAACTAATTGTGTCATCGGACGGTAGCTTATATCCCGGCCGTATAGCCAGTTTTCTTGTCGTAGTATCTGTTCCAAATCATAATGCCTCCGTAGTTGGGCCTCTTCTCGGCGAACTGCAGCACCGCGTAGGAGAGGCTCCTATGTGACATGTAGCCAGCGGGGGCAGCGGCCGCCTCCGGCGAGGCCACCACGCCGACCAACACTCGGCACCCTGGGTACGCCACCGCCCACTTCTCCCACGACTTCCACGAATCCCACGGCGACCGTCCGCAATCGCGGTCCTCGCCGTAGAGCCGGACATGGATCCGGTTGAACAGCCCCGTGTCCAGCGCCGCGGCCAGGCGCTGATGCGGGTACCTGCACCGCGGTGTGGCCGTCAACGTCACGCCCCACGCGCGGTAGTACTTGTTGTAGGCATACAGGCGCCTGGCCAGCTCGTCGTAGTGCTCCGTCGCGCCCTGGTCGATGAAGAAGTCGATGCCGTCCACCTGCGCGTCGCCGAAAGGGCGGTGCACGTCGGCGCGGGAGCCGGCGAGGAAGGCGTTCCAGAGGTACTCGGAGAGGTCCGCCGCTGCCTGGGACGAGGGCAGCGAGTACTCGCCGCCCTGCCCGCCGATGGAGAGGAGCACAAGAACGCCCTTGGACTAGCAGTACATGATGTCGTCGCCGACGCCGGCGAGCGGGTGGCCGGAGAGATCGAGCCGGTACGTGCCGTGGCCAAAGGCGGCGAGGAAGGAGATTATCACGGTGGTGTACAGGCCTGTGTCGCAGGCCTCACGCAAGGTGCCCTCGTCCTTGTTCCGGCCCCAGTAGACCACAACATCGCCGGTGCGGTAGACAGCGAGCCCGCCTGTCAGCTGCACGGAGAGGACAAGTGCTAGGAGCAGGAAACAACACGATGAACGGCACTGGAACCCCATCGCGGTGAGCTCCATGGATGGGTGATTTGAATGAAGATTGTAAGCGAGGGCCAGTGCGTATTTATAGAACAAGTTGAATAGAACACGTGACTATGGTGATAGCTGTAGCCGCCGGAAGGAAGTCTAAAACTGCGTGTCTGTAGTCGCAATCAGTATTTGACCGGATTCTGCCCAGTTTGGACTTGCTCATGGGTTGAGAACCAATGAAAAACCTGGAAAACCATGTGCTATAATATAGAGACAAACCTGAAGCTTTGAATTAATCTTCTAATTAAGCAGAGAAGGAAAGAAACGGTGCAGTATTTCAAACATATATTTGTGAAATATATTTACAAAAAGAGGGAGGATGCAACTTGCAGGTTGGGTTGCATGTTGTCATATATGCCATGCACGCGTGAAAATATCTCAAAAAGGTCACTTCATTTCATTAACATTATAGGTGCAGAATTAACGTGATTAGATCACGGTTGGCTGGAATATGTTACCAACGGTAACACCTTCAAATGAGCAATTCATTTTAAAATAGGCAAAAGACTGGGGGCCAAAGCGATAGAACTTCATGTGTTACCAACGGATTAGGTACTAATAACCGTGTTACCAACCACGGTAACACCTTCAAATGAGCACTTCATTTTAAATTCAATCCAGAGAGTAAACCGTACTCTCTCCGTCTTAAAATAGGTGTCACATCTACATTTGAAATTTTATTTTTTAAAAATTTATGAAAATATTATTTGTTTTATTATGAAATATTTTATTATTATAAATAATTTATGTGTGACTTTTTTATTTTTATATTTTTATAAATTTTTAAAATAAGATGAATGGTCAAACATTGATTTGTAAAAGTAAAATGACATTTATTTTGCGACAGAGTACCAATGTCTAATGAAGTTGCGTCAGCATTTATGGGCCTACATCCAGTGCCAGCTCTCAGAAATTATATACAAAACATAGTCCAAAAATTATATACAGACATGTAATACTCTCATAAATTCGGCTCATATATGCAACAACACAGTCCAAAAATCATCGAGAATGCTTTGTGAAAGTTGCCTAGAGAGGGATGAATAGGCAATACCTGAAAATTCGCTTCTCAAAACAATTTGATCAGTAAAAACAGAACACGGACTAGTGTCCGGTAGTCTGTGAGGACAGCGAAAAGGATCAAACGAAAAGCGAAACGGAGACAAGAGACACAGGGATTTTTTATCGAAGTTCAGCTCTACACAGAAGTCTATATTTTCGTTGAGGGATCCACAAAGGACCGGGTTTCTCTAACTCTAAACCTCTCCAAGCGACCACAAAGATCAACTTGGTTTTTCACTAAGTCAATGAAGGTGATACAAACCTCTCCGATCGTACCACAGCGGTCTTGATAGATTTTGGGTGACACCTAACCGTCTAGGAGTTGAATCTTCAAGAGTAATAGGTCCAGCAACATCTGCAATGAAAAGATCAAGTGCTCGATGCAAAATAAGAGGTGAAAAACACTCACGATCTCCTCTTCCTTTTCCTCTTCCTTTAATCAAACCCTAGGGGATTCAATAAAGAACTTGGGAAGAGGTGAGGTGGATCTCAGAAGGTCTCAGGGCATGATTCGAAATGAGGCGTAAGTTTTTGGTAAGCCTAAGACGTTAGGGGGGGGGGAAGGGATTATATAGATCAATCAAGGGATACATTCCAAAAGTTCCAAGAGTGGACTAGCCTGGAGGGCCGGATAAGTCTGGACATCGGGCTCAACGGATAATTGGTCATCTTTCTGGAGTCTGGAGAGGGCACGGAATGGACTAGTCCGGCCAAGACAAGGTGCATTCATTCTAGAGTCCGCCTATCTAGTGGACAAGCCTGATAATTACAGGGTGCTCCTTCTCTGGAGTCCGCTCGACTGGCGGACAAATCCGCTCGTGGACTAGTCCGTGGAAGCGGACTAGCTTGGCTCTGCCAGGGAACAGCTCTCTGGAGTCCGTAGCTTGAGCCGGATATGTCCGGTGTCGGACAACTTCGGACAAGTCCGGGGTGAGCAGCGTGCTCTTTCTCTGGAGTCCGGCCACTGGGCGGACAAGTCCGGAACCAGTAGCTAGGAACAAGAATATTTGGGCTGGAAATTTAACGAACGAGAGAGCACTTAACCAATTTCATTTTAGAAGTTTCTGAGCCCCCCTTAATTAGTATGATGGTCCTATGACTCAAGAAAGTTAAAAGCGAGACGGCTTGAAGCGTGGGACCAACTTTCCTCTTTTCTCTTTTTGGGGGTCAACCATGTTTTCTTTTAAACATATCCCTGCACACATACTCACAAAATGCCATCAAATGATTCTATTGTTTGTCGCAATTCATCCCAAAATTCACACAGGACCCTAGATGCACTTTTAATCTCCCCTTTTTGGGTGAATTGATGACAACCAATAAGAAGCTATAAAGATAATCAAGTGGTTACAAGTTAAAAATAAAACAACCTCCCCCTAAATCCATGCACAGTCAAAACATACTAAGATAATGATGAAAGCTCATACAATTTTAACTTGTAACCAAGGATGATATGCAATAAGATAGATAAAGCAAACCACATCATCACATAGGCATAGGTCATAGAATACGAGTTATTGCAAACTATGGGTTTTGAAAACAAACAAGTCCATAGAGGTCACACCAACGATAGATAAAGGATAAAGATAGCTTCTTCTTTTCTCCTCCTTTGGCATCAAGACACCAAAAAGAGGGGAAAGAGAGAGATAGATAGCAGCTACTTCTCAGATTCCTCATCATCATCACCATCATCCTCTTCCTCAACTTCCTCAATCTCATCTGAATTCTCATCTTGAGGTTGTCCAAAGTATGCAAGCTCCTCGACTGTGAGATCAGCAAACGGATCAAAGGTAGGAGAAACTTCTTCATCAATATATGAACTGTCTGGGGATCGAGGGATGCCTTGCTGACAGTGCCATTCCTTTATAGCCTTAGTATTCTTCTTCCTTGCAATCCTTTCTTAGTGAGCTCGAGCATCATTCCTTTATAGGAGGAAGGAGGTGTCCTAGTAGGAGTCCTTGTGAAGGGGCAGGTAGAACTTTGAGCTCGAGTCACTATTGCTAGCAGCTGTGGTTGAAGTCTTTTATGAGACTCCTCTTTCTCAAACACTTTCTTGGTGACTTTCTCGATTATGCACATGATATAGGGGGCATAGGCGCATGTCCTATTTGGCTTCTGAGCGATGTCGAGAATCTCTGAAAACATGAAGTTGAAAGTGTTGAACTTCTCTTGACCTTCCAACCACTTGAGTAGGTTCCTTCCATGACCATGAAGATTAGATGCATCACCTTGTAAAAAGGAAGAAACCCAGTGGTGTTCGATGGGGAGAAGTGTGAAGAGGTGTCATACATAAAGTCCATGTCGTTGACATCAAGCACTGGCTCATTGTGAATGCAGACCTCACTTGAGAAACCACCACGGAACTTGATAGCATTTGCAAACTGTCTCACTATGACTGTGTACTTGTTTGTGTCTGTCATCCATGAAATTTTGGCCTCTTCTATCTGGTGATAGTAGAGAGTTGCATAAAACTGAGCAATCACTGCCTTGTTCCAAAGATATTGGAATCCCAGAATGTTCTTGATACTGTGAACTCACTAGCCTCAATAACCTCATTGAACACTAGATTGTTCTTTTTGACCGTGTACTCCCAATCGACCCATTGCATCTCAATGACTGGATTCTTCATTGCCATATAGACTGAGTTGTAGTAATCTGCATGAAAGAAACTCCAAAACCTTGTATCAATGCATTCCTTTCCCATTGCGTAGCAATCATCCTTTCTCCTTACAACAGCGGAGGAGGCATTCTTCATGTAATCTGTACCACACCTGCCTCTCTCATGATCAAGCAGCTTGGCCAACTTCATGTTGATCTCTTCTAGTTCTTGAGCCTCTTGGTCACTATCACACTGAACAACTGGGAGAGCAATCTTTCTCTTCTTGCTTCCCACTTTCTTGGTGCCCCTCCTTGAGGAACCAGCATGGTCTGACATGATGAATGCTGAACACAATGATCTGGATTAGAATTGAATAGAATGTGACGATGGATGATCCAAACTTGATTGAAATTGTTCAATTTGGTCTGTCTTACCCGGACTTGTTTGGGACAGCGGACTTGTTCGGCAGTCCGGACTTGTCCAGAGCTCAAAAGGAACAATTTGCACAACTCATAGATCTGACCACAACTCCTAGCCATATTGCAAACAAAGCACTTATAGCATCCTAGGAGTGACCTCACGGAAGGGATTTGAAAACTATGAACTGGAACAACCGCATTTCATACTCAAACCCTAGAGAAGAGATTACCTTCAAACGAGAGCGAAAGGGGGTCGGACTCTTGAGGCTTCGGACTAGTCCAAGGGTGGAGAAGCTTTTCCACGGAGGGGATCGAATTTCCACCGGTCGAATCACCGGATGGCCACGGGAGTCGCCGGCTAGGGTTTGGGGCAGAAGAGAGAAAAGGAAGGTGGCTGTTTGGGGAAGATTCAGGGGTTTAAGACTTGTCTGGTAGAATAAAGGAATAGATCCAAAATAGAGCTCTTGCACAAATTTTAGAAAAACACAATTATGCCATGTGTAACCAGGAACAATCAATCAATCAACTATGATCACACTTGCCATAATGGATTTTGCAAATTTCTTTTGACTTTTTTCGAAAAACACAAGAGATTTTGCAAGTTTTTTGTTTTTCAAAATCTAACTTATGACACATCAGATGTGCAACATCTCAAGCCACGTTCCGAGAATCAAGTATATTTAGCTCATTCCTAAGTTCACAAAAGCATCTCTCATCTAGCTGTTTGATGAAGATATGTTTGATGAAGATATCAGCTAGTTGCTTTTGAGTAGGTATATGGGATATTTCTATGTCCCCTTTTATGGAGTTGTCTCTTAGAAAGTGATGCCAGATGTCTATGTGTTTGGTTCGAGAGTGCTCATAGAGATTGTAAGCAAGCTTTATGGCGCTCTCATTGTTACATAGAAGTGAAATATGGTTTAAAGTGTAACCATAATCCTTTAGAGTTTGTCGCATCTTTAGAAGTTGAGCACAACAACTACCGGATAAGATTGAATTTGAGCCTTTGGGGTACTACAAGACACTAGGGATCTTCCCAAATATTGATAATTCCCTGATGTGCTCTTTCGGTCAACTTTATACCCAGCATAATCTGCATCGGAATACCCGATAAGATTGAATTTGAGCCTTTGGGGTACTACAAGTTTAGGTTTGGTGTGTAAACTAAATATCTTAAGATTCTCTTCACGGCCATTAAATGTTATTCTTTAGGATCAGCTTAAAATCTTGTACACATACACACGCTAAGCATGATATCAGGCCTAGATGCACATAAATAAAAGAGGGACCCAATCATAAAACGGTATACCTTTTGGTCGACGAATTTGCCCTTTTTGTTGAGGTCAAGATGACCGTTCGTAAGCATTGGAGTCTTCATTGGCTTAGCCTTCGCCATGTCAAACTTCTTGATCATGTCTTGAGTATACTTGGCTTGACATATAAATGTCCCTTCCTTTAGTTGCTTCACTTGAAATCCTAGGAAGAAGGTTAGTTCTCCCATCATAGATATCTCAAACCTTTTGGTCATTTGCTTGCTAAACTCATCACAAAGAGATTTGTTAGTAGAACCAAATATTATGTCATCGACATATATTTAGCACACAAAAATATCATTCGAGACTTTCTTTGTGAAAAGGGTAGAATTTGCCATGCCTATCTTGAAACCCTTCTTGATGAGGAAGTCTCTCAAGCATTCATACCATGCTCTTGACTCTTGCTTCAACTCGTAGAGAGCTTTATGGAGCTTGTACACATGATTTGGATACTTTTGATCTTCAAAGACCGGTGGTTGTTCAACATACACTTCTTCCTTGATTAGACCATTGAGGAAGACGCTTTTCACTTCTATTTGGAACAGCTTGAAATCATGGTGAGTAGCAAAGGCAAGTAATATACTAATTGACTGAAACCTAGCTACGGGAGCATAGGTTTCATTGAAATCCAAACCTTCAACTTGAGAGTATCCTTTTTCCACTAGTCTTGCCTTGTTTCTTACCACAACACCGCCTTCATTTTTCTTGTTGCAAAACACCCATTTGGTTCCTATAACATTTTGCTTGGGCCTTTCCACCAATGTCTATACTTCATTCCTTGTGAAGTTGTTGAGTTCTTGCATAGCCATTATCCAATCTGAGTTGTTTAGAGCATCCTCCACACTAAAAGGCTCGAGACAAGAAACAAACGAGTAATGTCCACAAAATTTAACTACATGAGATCTAGTGATTACCCCTTTGTCAATATCACCAAGAATTTGCTCGACGGGGTGATCTCGTTGCATAGTTTGGTGTACTCGTGGATGTTGTACTCGTTTTGTCCTTCCATTGTCTTCATCAATGTGTTGGTCATGAATTGGAAGCTTATCACTTTGATCTTCTACTTCATTGATATCTTGTTGTACTTCACCATTTTGCTCTTCTCTTTCTTTCATGCCATGTTCCTCTTGACTTGTAGAGGTTGATGACTCTTGATTGCTATTGCTGGAGCTTCTTCATCCTCCGTAATTTTATTAACAACTTGCCCCTCTTGGGAGCCATTAGATTCATCAAACGTCACATCACATGTTATTTCAACGCAACCATTGGTTTTGTTGAATACATGATAGGTTTTGTTGATCCATAACCAAGCAAGAACCCTTGATCCACTTTAAGAGAGAACTTAGAAGATTTGAGTTTCTTGTTTAGCATAAAACACTTGCTTCCAAAAACTCAAAAGTATGAGATATTTGGCTTGTTACCGATGGGAAGCTCTTAGGGGGTTTTCTTCGAGAGTCGATATAGATATAGGCGATTGCTTGCATGGCACATGGTGTTGACAGCTTCGGCCCAAAAGCGATCGAATGTCTTCTACTCATCAAGCATTGTGCTGGCCATCTCAATGAGTGCGGTTCTTCCTTTTAGCAACCTCATTTTGTTAGGGGAGTAGGGTGCTGAAAACTCATGCTTAATGTCTTATTCATCAAGGTATTCTTCCACTTGAGAGTTCTTGAACTCGGTGCCGTTGTCACTCTTTATCTTCTTGATCTTCACGTCATACTCATTTTGAGCTTTTCTCAAGAATGTTTTGAGCACACATTTCGTTTCACCTTTATCTTGCAAAAAGAATATCCAAGTGAAGCGAGAATAATCATCAACAATGACAAGACCATATTTGTTACCGCCAATGCTAATATATGCCACGGGGCCAAATAGGTCCATGTGCAGCATCTCCAATGGTCTTGTGGTTGTCATTATGTTCTTGATTGGATGACTTGCTCCTACTTGCTTTTCGGCTTGACATGCACTGCAAATTTTGTCTTTCTCAAAGCAAACATCCGTTAGTCCTATGATGTGACCACCATTTTGGAGTTTATGGAGGTTTCTCATGCCAACATGGGCTAGGCGGCGATGCCACAACCAACCCAATGTTGACTTGGCAACAAGATACGTATCCGAGACAGCTTCGTTTGTAGTGAAGTCTACTAAGTAAAGTTTTCCCTTCATGTAGCCTTTAAATGCCACGGTACAACTCCCTCTTTTATAGATGGTCACATCATAATTACTGAACAAACAAAATTGTAACCCATCTCACACAATTGTGAAATAGATAACAAATTGTAGCTCAAAGATTCAACCAATAGGACATTCGTAATGGATAGGTCATTGGAAATAACAATTTTTCTAAGACCAATTACCTTCCATTTGCTGTCGTCTCTGAAGATGACATCATAACTTTGTGACTTGTCTTCTTCAATGGATGAGAACATCTTTTACTCCATGGTTATGTGATTTGTGCACCCACTGTCAATCACCCAACTTCTTTCACCGGAGGAGTATTCCTACAAAACAAATTATATCTTATTTTTAGGTACCCAAATTTGTTTGGGTCCTTTCATGTTAGTGACAAGAAACTTTGGCACCCACACACAAGACTTGGTGTTGTTGTGGCGTGGCCCAACATATTTAGCAATAACTTTGCCACAAGAATTTTTGGTAGCAAATAGGATGCATCAAAATCATGAAAAAGCTTAGTGAAATGAGATGCATTAGTGCCATTCTTGTTCTCTCTTGCATTGTGGCTTTTACCTTTTACGTAACCAATGCCATCCTTGACATGTGGACGTCTAGTGTTTGTGTACGCTTCTCTTGCATACTTGGCTTTCTCTTGTTCGATGGAGACTTTGCTTTGTTGAGCTTGAGCATTGAAAGTCAAGATTTGCTCTTGAAGGTTTGCAATCATCTTCTCATTATAAATGATCTTCTCAATCTCGAGATCTTTGCAGCTATCACAAAAAATAGGCAAAGGGGGGCAAGACACTTCTTTCAAGGAAGATGCTTCTATCTTAAGTTCGCTAACTTGCACTTTAAGAGAAGAATAGAGTTTTTCCAACGTGTTAAATTCCTCTTGAAGTGTGTCATTAGCAAACCTAAAAGTTTCTCTTGCATCATTAACTTCAGCCAAGGCTTTAGTTAACTCATCTATTTTCTTCCTCTCAAGAGCTAGGATATTCTCAAGATCAAAGTTTCTCTTCTTCTCAAGAATGAGCAAGTATTCTTGCTTCTCAAGAATATCCTCTTGCCTCTCAATTTCTCCCTTTTTTTTTCAAGTATAGTCATTAATTCAAGCAAGCTAGGCACATCATTTTCATCTTCACTATCGCTAGAGATGACGTGTTTATATTTAGATACCTTAGACCCTTTCGCCATGAGGCATACGGGGGCAATTTCTTTTTCATCGTCGCTCAAGCTTTCGAAAAGTGAAGTGTTTGTCAGAGTAATGCCAATCGCTAATGTAGCGATGCCACCATCATTTGCGTTGGAGTCATGAGTCGGAGTCGGAGTTCTATTCTTGACCTATGTGAGCTTGTTCCTTGTACTTGTTGTACTTCTTGCCCTTGTTCTTGTTGTACTCCTTGTAACTTTTCTTCTCCTTCTCCTCCTTGTTCTTGGCGTTTGGGCACACTACAATAAAATGACTTTTCTCTCCACATTCATATCAAGTTCTCGTAGATTTTCTAGTTTTACCTTTGCTAAGCTCTTCTTGTGGAATCCGCCCTTCACAAACTTCTTGAATTTCCTCATAATCAGGGCGAACTCCTCATCATCACTCTCATCTTCACTTGAGCTTTCAATGAACATCTTCTTTCTTTTAGCTTTGAAAGCTATGTTCTTGTCTTCAAAAGTGGTGTTGCCGATCAGTGAGTTGACTCTTCTTGCTTTATCATCGTGATCTTGTTGTGCAAGAAGTCTTCCAAGTACTTCATCCGTGGTGAAGTTTTTGAAGTTGTCCTTCTCCCTAATAAGAGTACACAAATGTGAGTTTCAAGGTTAAAGGGCTTGTAGTAACCTTTTGTTCACTTCAATGTCTTCAAGCTTCACTCCAAGCGCTCTTCTCTTGTTGACGATCTCCGTGAGACGATCGTGTACTTCTTTTGGCTCTTCATATTTTTTTCTAATGAACAAGTTGTATTGTCCTCTTTGGAGGTCTTCTCTTGCTTCGTTGATGGTGTTGGTCCCTTCATGAATGATCTCAAGCTTCTTCCAAATTTGATGGGCGTTCCTTGTCCCCATCACCTTGCTGTATTCTTGAGGGCTTAGTGCCGAAATGATGATGGAGGTCGCTTGAGCATTGCGGTGCATGTTGACTTCATCTTTTTGGGTAGAATTCTCTTCATCTTCAAATGTGAAACCCTTCTCCACAATCCTCAAGATTTGCGGTCCCATAGACGCAAGGTACGTGAGCATCCGATACTTTGAATGCTCCTAGAAAGTTCCATCAAAGATAAAAATCTTTCTCGAGCCTTGTCCTGTCTTCAGCTCATTCTTCAGCTCGTTATAGTCAAATTGCACACTTGAGTAGAGTTGCTTGTCGGTGGGGCTTCCATCACCTTTAGTAGACGAATCACTGGTCCTCTCGGTAGACATCTTTAACTCTCCAAGCTGTTAAGCTCTTTAACGGAGAGTCTTTGCTCCAATACCAATTGAAAGTTCCCTAAAAGGGAGTGAATAGGCAATGACCTGAAAATTCACTTCTCAAAATAATTTGATCAGTAAAAATAGAGCACGGACTATCCGGTTGGGCGGAATTGTCTGATAGTGGACAAGTCCGGTCTTCTGCGGACTAGTCTGAGAGGGCAGCGGAAAGGATCAAACGAAAAGTGCAACGGAGACAAGAGACACAGGGATATTTGACCAAGTTCAGCTCCACACAGAAGCCTACGTCTCCGTTGAAGGATCCACAAAGGACCGGGTTTCTCTCAACCCTAAACCTCTCCAAGCGACCACAAAGATTAACTTGGTTTTTCACTAAGTCAATGAGGGTGATACAAACCTCCCAGATCACACCACAGCGGTTATGATGGATTTCGGGTGACACCTAACCGTCTAGAAGATGCATCTCCAAGAGTAATAGGTCCAGCAACACCGGCAATGAAAATATCAAGTGCTCGATGCAAAACAAGAGGTGGAAAACACCCACGATCTCCTCTTCCTTCAATCAAACATTAGGGGATTCAATGAAGAACTTGGGAAGAGGTGAGGTGGATCTCAGAAGGTCTCAGGGCATGATTCGAAATGAGGCATAAGCTTTTGGTAAGCCTGAGACGTTGGGGGGCAAGGGATTATATAGAACAATTAAGGAATACTTTCTAAAAGTTCCAGGAACGGACTAGTTTGAAGGGTCAAACAAGTCCGGACATCAGGTTCAACAAATAATTGATCATCTCTCTGGAGTCTGGAGAGGGCACAGACTAGTCCGCTAACGGACTAGTCCGGCCGAGACGAGGTGCATCTATTTTGGAGACCGCCCATCCAGCGGACAAGTCCGGTAATTACGGGGTGCTCCTTCTCTGGAGTCGGCTTGACTGGCAGACATGTCCACTCACAGACTAGTCCATGGAAGCAGACTAGTCCTGCTCTGCCGGTGAACAGCTCTCTGGAGTTCGTAGCTTGAGCCGGATATGTCTTGGTGCCGGGCAAGTCCGGGATGACCAACGTGCTCCCTCTCTGGAGTCTGGCCACTAGGTGGACAAGTCCATTACCGAACAAGTCTGAAACCAGTAGCTGGGAACAAGAACATTTGTGCTAGAAATTTAATGAACGAGAGAGCACGTAACCAATTTTATTTTAGAAGTTGCCGAATCCCTCTTAAGAGTACGGTGGTCCTATGACTCAAGAAAGATAAAAGCGAGATGGCTTGAAGTCGTGGGATCAACTTTCCTCTTTTCTCTTTTTGGGGGTCAACCATGTTTCTTTTAAACATATCTCTGTACACATACTCACAAAATGCCATCAAATGCTTATATTATTTATCACAATTTGTCTCAAAATCCACACGGGATCCTAGATACACACATAGAATTAAGCCTAGCGTGTGTTCAAGGCCATGGATGTCTACCTGAGAGCTGCTCTGCAGCTTCTTTGTTGCCATCCTCCATGTCAAGATCATCTCTAGTTTCTTCCTCTATTGCTTGGTAAGCACAAGTAGCATCTCCACCGATTCTCTTGTTTTCGTTCGCCATTTCTTCTCGTGCTCTTTACTTGTTCGATGAAATGCTGAAACATTCGACCGCCATATTTCCGTCTGATGTGCGCCGTGGCTGTGGATCAGGTCATTCTGGTGCCTTATCCAAGCCTTTATCCATGCCTTTTAGCACTGCCTTGACCTCCTGGATTGTTTCTCATATAAAGCTCCCTTGATTGGCAGACTTAGGCCTTTTTTTGAACCGAAAACAGCGATGAAGGCCCCCACTGTAAAAGCACCTTTATTAAGACAAAACTGAGTACAAGTAATACTTACAAAGAAAAAGAAAAAAAACAAAGGAACAAGACAGGTCTACGGAGGATCAAAGGGAAAAAAAACAAAGGAGCTATGCAAAGCATCCTTCATTCTATGGGCTTGAAGAAAGCATTCATCTTTAAAATTTCTTTTCCAATCCTGCAGAGAAGCTACATGGTTATCAAAAATAACTCCATTCCGTTGCTTCCAGATGCGCCAAGCAGCAATTATGAAACAATCCATGAAAAAATGCTGCCCAAAAGTCTCCTTTGCCTACTCCATCATAGCATGAAAGGGACTTCCATGTAACCAATGAATATTGATGAGGCTCCAACATTGTTGAGCAAATTGACAATAAAAGAAGAGATGAATTGCCATCTCTGCACACCCAGATGAGCAAAGAACACAGGCGTAGTTGTCACCTTCCAACCTATGGTTCTTCCTTTTTAGAATATTTCTGGTGTTGAATCGGTCCATCAAGAACTGCCAAGCAAAAACTCTTAATTTGTTGCAGCAACTGGAATCCCATAGCTAAGTGAAAACTTTTGGGGGGGGCGGGGGGGGGGTATGCTCCTATGGGGATAGTGGAAAAACTGTTTCGACGAGTATTTAGAAGCCCTCCAAATATAACTCCATCTATCATGTGACGTGCTCTCAAACTGCAGGTTATGCACAAGACCTTGCAAATCCTGAAAGTCATGTAAGGCTTGTTCTGAAAGGGGCAGATAGAAGTGATCCAATATGTCCGGTTGTAAAAGGAACTCAGCTACCGAAATACCTTGGTTCTTGGCAAAAGAAAAGAGTCTCGGAAATTGATTCATGAGAAAGTGCCCATTCCAGACATCTAACCAAAACAAAACTGTGGTCCCATTGCCTTACTGTACATGAGGCCACTGCTCGGAATTTATCACAAAGATGTAATAGATCCCTACACCAAAAAGATCCTCTGTCCCTAGTGGCATGGGGCACCTGGCCTTGAGGATAGTGTGAACTCCAGATCAAATTAATCCAAGGAATGTCCCTCTTATTGTAAAATTTATCCAAGTGCTTGAGAAGAAGAGCTGTATTTTGGGTTTTTAAATCAATGACACCAAGGCCCCCTTTCTCCTTTTGTTTAGTTACCTTCTTCCATGCTACCAAGGATTTAGTTTTTGCATTAATATCTGACCCTCTCCATAAACAATGTCTTCGAGCTCTATCAATAAAATCTAACACCGTTGCTGGGACCTTGAGGGAACACGTAGCATAAGTAGGGAGGGATGATAACACAGAGTTTACCAGTTGAAGTCGGCCAGCATAAGATAACATTGAAGAAATTGAGGTGAGTCTGCGTTCTGTCCTGTCCATGAGAGGCATGTAATCATCTACTCTCGGCTTCGTGGTACCCAGAGGCAGTCCAAGATAAGTGAAAGGAAAACATTCTAACTTGCAACCAAAGGTACCTACCAAAATATCTGCTTGATCATTTGTGATGTTTATTGGTATCATGCTTGACGTTGCATAATTGATTTGAAGCCCAGTGATGCTGAGAAGGATTGTAGAATTCCTTGTAAGCAAAAAAATCTCTCTTTGCGATGCCTTCATCACTATGATAGTGTTACCAGCATACTGTATGATTGGGAAAGACTGACTGGGATCTGCCAAAATAGGAAGGGAGAAGATACCCTGACCAAAAGCTGAATTGACAATATATTGAAGCAGATCAGCCGCTAAGACAAAGATTGGGGGGGAAGAGGATCTCCCTATCTAACACCCCTCTTGCACTGAAAAGTCTTCCCTGGAATACCATTGAGCAGCACAGAAGAGGATGCTGAGCCCAAAATTCTTTGGACCCAGTTTATCCATTTGTCTGGGAAACCAAAGGACTGCATCATATGAAGGATAGCACTAGGCTCAATTGTGTCAAAAGCTTTCTCAAAATCCAGTTTTAGAACAACAATTTTTCTCTTAGACTGTTGACATTGATGGATATATTCAAAAGCCCAAGCTAGACAATCTTGGATAGTCCTAGATCGAATAAAGCCATATTAATTCTGATGTATTAAGGGTATGATTACATTTTGTAACCTATCTGCCATGAGTTTGGTGATGAGTTTCAGGACTGAGTTCAACAAGGAGATAGGTCTAAAATCATTGACCTTTGTTGGGTTGCTAGTTTTCGGAACCAAAGTGATGAAAGAGCTATTAATTGCCTGCAGACTGGCTGATCCTTCAAAGAACTCATGACATAGCCTATAAACATCTTCCCTGATGATACCCCAACATTTCTTGAAAAAGAGCCCATTGAAACCATCCGGCCCGGGGTTTTGTCTGTTGGTAATTGGCTCATAGTTTTGTCAATTTCATCCTTTGAGAAGGATCTCTAGAGATCTTCAATATTTTCATGTCTGGTCACTAATTCAGTAAGGTTAAACAACATACTAGGATTAGTGGAGTGCCCTTCTGGACTTAAATGAGTGCCACAAAGTTGATGCTTTCTCAAAGTGATCATGTATGAGTTGACCATCCTCTTTTTCCAGACTTGTTATAGTGTTGATTCTGTATCTCTCAGTGGCTGCAGCATGGGAAAACTTTGTATTTTCATCGTTAAATTTGGTCCATCGAACTGTGTATCTCTTCTTCCAGTACTCTTTTCTGATATTCAGTAATGACAGTACATGCTTTTTGAGGATATTTCAAAAATTGTATTCTTGAATAAAAAGAACTCTTTGTTTCTCTAGCTTGTCCAGGACCAAAAGTGCCTCATTTGAGTGGGTGATTTGCTTGTTGACTGTAGAAATGTTCTTACTCCATTTTTTCAAAACATTCCTTAACAATTTAAGTTTTGCTGCAATCTTAGCCACACTATTAGTTGCCCTTATTTCAGTATTCCAAACTTTGTTAACTTCCTCCAGAAACCCTGGTTGGTTGATCAAGAAGTTTTCAAATCTGAAAATATTAGCTCTTGATAGAAGTACCAACTTGAACCATACAGGAGATATGATCAGATGTCATAGGGTAAGTTGTAATCCAATTAGTTGAGGTAAAACACCAGTCAATTTGTTCCAATAATGGCTCCTCCTGCATATTGCTCCACGTATACTTACGAACTTTAAGAGGTATTTCCTGCCAACCCAGATTGCTGATGATTTCATTACAGATGAACACATCATTAAGATTTCCTCAGGTCTGTTTCTGTTATTAAGGGATCTGTAAAAGTTGAAATCCCTAATAAACATCCAGTTCTCCTCATCTTCTATTTGGATATTATTATTTGAAATCCCCAATAAACTTAGGCCTCGTTCGGTTACGATGGGTTTGGCTGGGAATGCGGCCCATTCCACACAGAATGATCACAAGCGGAACGAAAACAGGCCCACATGGAAATGGGCGTTCGGTTATGCTACGTGGGTGTTGACACCGAAAAGATCCGGATCAGCACACCAAGCGCATGTCCGTGTGTGGAACGTTCGATGTCGTCTTGACCACAATCATGGCAGCACCTGAAAAATAAAACTTGGGAAGGACCCCGTTGGAGTAAGAGCTTCCTAGGTTGATCCGGGCTCGGCAGGCCGGCCAGATCGCCTTCACATGTCGCCGGGACGAGAGAAGAATAGAGATGGGACGAGAGAGGGGATTAGGGTTTGAGAGGTAAAAAGTAAGGTACTTTGATAATGATGATTGAGTACCTCCTCAATCGCCCTTAGGCCTTTTTATATAGAGGTGAGGTGGTCTTACTCTGTGGAGCCACGAATCCTATTAATTAAGAAAAGATTAGATCTGACCTGTTATTAAAACTACTAAAAACAGAATTCCTGGACACTTTGGTAAGGTATTGGACACTCCGGTCATCTGCCAGAAAGGGGGTCGCCGGACTCTCCGGTTCTATACTGGATCCTCCGGTGGGTTAAAAACCCATTCCAGAAAGGGTCTTGCCGTAGACTCTAGTACTAATTTTTGAGTGTCAACAGTGGGGAACAAAACTTGGCCAATCCCGGCCTTTCCCCGTCGCACCTGGCTTGGACTGAAACCCTACCTATCAACTCTTGGAACAAAACTCGGGGATCCGTGGTGGCTGCCTACAACTATGGATGGCCACGACGGTGATGACAGCACTGGCTCTGCGGCGCGATGGTCAAGATGACGACGGCGACGCATCCTCATACATCCCTTTCCTTATTGCCGATAATCGCATCGCCTCTTACTTCCCCTCAGTTCAATGTGTTCTTTGTTCTTGTTCTGGTGAAGGAGATGGCCGTAGTCACCGTCTGCACTTAGATCTGAAACTCGTTTCATTCTTATTGACTTGCACGATTAGATCTTAAAATCATTTGGATCTGAACCCAGTATTAAGCTGCAGCTGCGGCCTATTTCATTATGTGCATGATGATACTAGAGTTGTGTTATCCCAATAATAAGCTGGACACGAGATGCTTATTCTTTCTTACTGACGACGTGCAGGCACTCACACTAATAATAAGCTGCCGTGCATTCTTCTTTCAGGTTCTTTGTTTCTTTTTCCTTATTATTAAAGGGTATGCACTGTACCACATGTGGCACATCTCCTGCATGTGATGTGATTAACTGAATATTTTTCTTTCTAGAAAAACTGAAAATTTTTCAGTCAAAACTTGTGTGATGTGGTTTGATACAGTTGGTTTTTGTTTACATGAAAACTTTGTGGCAGAAAAGTGTAGATACAGTTGGTTCTTGTTTCGAACATTGTTTTTTAATCCATGGGTACCTTCTGCTAGTGCTGTCCACTTGAATCTGAATGTCATCACATCTCACCAGCAAAAGGAGTTGTTGGAATGAGCAATCTGATAGCAACGATGGCGACGCATCACTCCCTCCGCCGGCGTCGATCCTCTCCAGTTGCCGGCTTCCTCCAGCAAGTATCACACAGTTCTCAAATGTTTTCATGTAAAGTATGGTTCCTTGCTAGATTAGTTTAAAAAGAAAAAAAGTGAGAGAGTGATACTTTGAAGAGAATCAGGCAGCCAACAATATGATACAATATCTGCTAGATTATTTTATTATCATGCTGCAGTTGTGCCAATACAGTGTATTCTATTTTTCATTGATATTTTATTCAGAAGCTATTCCTTGATTTATGTTAATATTCAGTTGCTATCTCAATGATTTATGCTAGTTAACACAGTCATATTCAGTAGTTATCTCTTTGAAATCCTCGTGTCTGTCCCCTATACCTGTAAAATTTTATTAGGAGTTCATGTCTAGTTGAATATGTCAAAGTTGATTCAAATAGTTAACTGAGTAGATCCTTTTTAGTTAAGTTTCATTTTAACACAAGTATACCACTCTTGTAGATCCTTCCAGCAGTTGAATCGGAAGAGGGATCAGGCCAAGTTTGTGATGCCCAAAATTTGGGTTCAATTTGTTGGCCTGCCGGAGGAATTAAGAGACTTTCTTGCGATCTGGTCAGTAGGATCAATTCTCGGCATTACTAAAGATGTTGATATGGCCTTCACCAGAGAAAATGAAATCTCTAGGTTGCAGGTTTTAGTGTTGAACCCAGAGTTGATTCCTGAAACAGTGGATATAGTCATTGGAGATAGTGTTTATGAGTTGCACTTTCGAGTTGAGCCTGACAACTCTAATGCAAATCCAGTTCCCATGGATATGGATGATGCAAGTGGGTGTAACAACAGAGCAAATGGTGCTGGTGATACTGAAGAAAAGGATCAGAACAATGGAAAGACAACAAAAAAAGCTGAAAATGGTGGCAGTAGCGTGGGAGGTTCAGGTGGTAAAACAGTTTC